>PVKC010000539.1:0-25872 GCA_004027635.1 Crocidura indochinensis | reverse complement strand
TGGGTAATATTTTATTGAACTTGATAAGCATAAAGGATTTTAAAGTTGTTTTAAATTTCCTTTGTTTGCTGCAGTTTCTTTATAATAAGGTTGTGCAAGAGTGGTCCACAGATTCCTGAGGATTCCCAAAGCCTCTCAGCAATTCTGTGAAATCAAAAAATTTTCATAATAATACGAAGATTACTTTTCACTGCTATACCAGTCTATCAGTATGCACTTGCAATGTAAAAACAAAATTAATATGCCATATATACTCAATGTCCTTCATACTCTAGTAAAGATCATTATTTTATTAAATCTTAATCATTGAGTATATTATATTAATATTCTGTGTGATGAATGGGAAGAATTCATTCTGTGAATCAAAGTATGATGTCATTTCAAGGAAAAAGATTTCTGTCATTGAATCATTGGACTAGCTACTGAATTTCTAAACACCAATTTTCCTTGAAGAAACTACTTGACAAACTACTATTATTCTGACTTGTGTATTTGGCAGATATCTCCAAAATGAACAAAATGAGTCTGTCATTTTAAGATAAATCATTTACATTATATCTTTCCAAGGGTAAAATAAAAACTTTCAAGTAAAAATTAACACTTCAAAGATCTTGTATCTAAAATATGAACTTGATAAATTCCCAATATTTCAATATTTCTCATTTTTAGGAGATTGATAGTCATATTAAGCATGTAATCTGTGATTTTTGTGGGTATTGGATCATATAAATATGTGAACATTTGAAAATATGTGTAACTTAGTGAACCATAATTTTCCAGAGATCAAAGTAAGATACTACAATATCATACAAGGATAATATATTATAGAAGTATAAAAGATATCAATGGAGCAACAATCAGGAAAGATGAAGACATGAAATTTTCCTATATATGGATGGACATGGAATCTATTATGCTGAGTGAATTAAGTCAGAGGGAGAGAGATAGATTCCAAATAGTCTCACTCATCTATGGGTTTTAAGAAAAATAAAAGACATTCTTGCAATAATTTTCAGAGACAAAAGATAGGAGGGCTGGAAGTTCCAGCCCACTACATGAAGCTCACCATAAAGAGTAGTGAGAGCAGTTAGAGAAATAAGTACACCGAGAACTATCATAACAATGTGAATGAATGAGGGAAGTAGAAAGCCTGTCTAGAGCACAGGCAGGTGTGGGGGTGGGGAGGAGGGAGATTTGGGATATTAGTGATGGGAATGTTGCACTGTGAAGGGGGGTGTTCTTCACAGGACTGAAACCCAACAACAACCATGTTTATAATCAAGGTGTTTAAATAAAGATATTAACACATATATGAGCATTCATAGACACATCTTTGATGGAAGTATTATTTCACTTGGGACTATACCTAAAAATAGAATTGCTGGATCATATATTAAATGTAATTTTTTCACAGTTGGTTATATAAAAAAGATATCAATGGATTTTAATGTTAATATAAGTCATTGATACAATTTCAGATATCACCTTACAACTCACCTTTAGGTAATAAACTTATTGAGTTTTGGTGTAGAATCAAAGAAGAATATTAATCTCTACCTAGAAGACAAAATATTTCTTACTTTTTCAACAATATATTTGTGCTAGGATAAATTTTTACGCATATTACCAACATAATATGTTGTGACTATAAATGAAGTAGATATGAGACTTTAGATATCTATTAACCAACTGTTAAGGATTTGTTAAATATAAGTGACTAACTGACTTTAGTGTTATTTTGGAAAACACAGATTTATATTTAAAATGACTTTACACTGAATACTATAACAAAGGATTCCTAGACCCTCACATAAGTTTTTCACATAAAGTGCTCCTGCTTTTTACATGGTGGGGTGTAATAACTTTGTACATTAATAGCATAAATGTTAACACTATTATAATTATGTCACTTAGCTATAATTTAAAAAAGAAAAGAAATCTTAAGTCTAAAAGATTTGAGAATATGGGATGCTGGGGATAGAATTCTGGTTCATCCTGGGACTCTGTGTGTTATAGCTCTGGCCCTTCTTTTCTTTTATTTTCCTTACATTTTTATATATTACATATGCTGGTATAAATAACAAAGGATATGTATCTTTAGTACTATAATTTATTCTAATAAAATATATTTGCTCATTTTATATGTGCTATAAATTTATAAATATAGAAGCAAAGTGGGAAAGTTTTTTAATTTGATATCAAATACAAATTCATGATTCCAATTGAACCAATACTTTCCTTTTTACCTCATTTATTTATACTCAGTTTTAAGTGGCTTTTACTTAGCCTTTTGATTTTAATTTATTTAATATAAATATAAATATATAATATAATATAAATATAAATAGTACAAATTTACCTGGACTTAGAAAATATTATTTAGATATAACATATAGGCTAAAATTCTGCCAAGATGAAACTAAAAATAGCAAGCGTTAAAAATTATGGTTTATTTCTGTCTTTGGCAAAAATCCACGAAAAAGATATATCTGCTTCACAAAGGGCCTAAGTCTTTTTCATTATGTTGGCCAAACTATTATATGGATTGCATCTATGTACACTCCACCAAGTAGCAAACATAAACAGTCAAGAGCCAGAATTTTTTATTTACTCAAAAAATACAGAAGTTGCAAATGTCCTTCTGCCCACATTTTAAAAATAAATTAGTCAATGGCCCCTATATTTAAGATAGAGTGAGAAAGTCTTAAGGTGAAAACTACATGTTTATCTGAAAATTCATCACTCTTGAAGGTTTATGTACATTTAAAAGTCAACTCTCAACTTACCAAGACTTACATCTATTAAAAATCTAGCATAAGAGGCAAAGTTGGTAGTAGAGGTTCCAGTATCCTGAGAAATAGGAAAACTCAAAAATGAATATAGAACTATTGTGTGATCCAGTAATTCCACACTTTGACATCTGTCCCAAGAACACAAAACACTAATGCAAAAAGATATTTCTCACTTACATTCGCTGCAGCATTACAACTGCAAAGATCTGGAAACAACCCATGTGCCCAATGAGGAATAAATGGAAACAGAAATTGTGATTTCTGGAATGGAAATACTATTCAGGTATAAAAATGAAGAAATTTTAGAAACCTGAGAGATAGCAAAGTAGTAGGGCTTTTGTCTTGCAAGTGGCCAACCCAGGACCAATGGTGGTTCAAATCCCAGCAATCCATATGGTCCCCCATGCCTGCCAGGAGTAATTTCTGAGCAGAGAGCCAGGTGTAACCTCTGAGCGCAGCCAAGTGTGGCCCAAAAACCAAAACCAAAAGAAGAAATAATAATAATAATGAGAAGAAGAAGAAGAAGAAGAAGAAGAAGAAGAAGAAGAAGAAGAAGAAGAAGAAGAAGAAGAAGAAGAAGAGAAGTAGAGATTAAGAAGAATACCTTTTTAGCCTAGTGTAGCATCTACTAATTCATAAAGTTGAAGGTTGAATGAAACCAGAGTGTTTCACTCGTGTAAAATGTAAAAACTGAAAGCAAAACCAGTTAAAAAAGCACAATACTAACTCTTAGACACTAAGAAAAGGTGCTGGTTTAGCCCTCTGCTCTCTGTTCATTACAGTACTATTCACAATAGTTGGAATCTGGAAGCAACCCAAGTGCCTGAGAGCAGATGAGTGAATATAGAAATTATGGTGTGTCTACCCAATGGAATACAATGCCGCTATTAGGAAAAAGAAAGTCATAAAATTCTTCATTCTATCATTCCATGAAATCATGAGTGACATTTAATTTTAATTTTAACATTGGTATACTTGCATTTTAAAAAGCAGAGACAATATTCTGGTTGGCCACTGAGACAAGTGTGTAATCTTTTAAAGCTCTTGAAAGTATATTTTTTCATATTTCAGATTATGCTTTTTCAGTAGAGTAATGCTCTGGTTCTTGTTTCGTCATGAATCACCCACCTGTGTTTATGCTGGGAAATGATGTTATTGCAGAGCTAAGAACCATTGAATGGTGCCTGATTTTGACAAATTGTTCTCTGTCTAAAAAAAAAGTCATCTTTCAAAAGCATGTTAACCACAGTCATATGTAATTTTTATAGTCTCAAAAACAATAAATTATAAATTACCTCTATATTATAAATGTGGTCTTCCTAGGAATACATTTCTATTTGTGAGGAGGTTTTTAAATTCCAAGTAAGGTTTAGGAAAGAGAACTTGAAATAGCAGGTAGGGTATTTGCATTCTATGTGGCTGACATATATTGGACCCCCTGTGTTCCTTTAAACCTACCAGGAGTGATTCCTGAAGCAAGAGTCAGGAGTAAGCCCTGATAATTGCTGGCTGCTGCCCAAAAATAAAAAAGAAAAGATCTACCATCTCTTCTTATTCCAAATATATTTGACTTAGAGTTACAAAAGCATAATTTTTGCTCTAGAATGGAAGAAATTTATCCATGAGGGTTTTTACCCAATTGTGTACAATAACAAATAGACACTATTTGGCATTATTTAAACTGTTTCATAAATATTATCTTAATTTTATTTTAAGGTGAGGTAGAGTGAAGGTGGTAAAGACAAAACTGAAAGTAGTCTCTATTCTGTAATGATTTTGAGAAAGGCCACTGACATTGCCTTATTTTTCTCACCTTTCTTGATATTTGGCCATTCCCCTTGATAAAAATCTTTGGTTTAACAAAAATAGAGGCTAGTAGTGTACAAGAAAATAATGTTATTTTATTTTTCTGACTGTTATTAAATACTTTCTGAAGAGCTAGTTCTCTAATGGGTGAAATCTTGGCTTTTTTTGTTCACAGAGAATATTTGAAAAATTGTTCAGAAATTCTAATTAAGGTACAATTATAAATGTTATCAGTAGATGAAATGTCCATTAGAATATAGTACTCAAAAAACAATCTACAATCAAATTGAAAGCTAATTGTTGTCTTCCTCATTATTGTACTCCTTCAAAAATGAATGTTTCAGTAGAGGAAAAGTGTTGATAATTAGGTTCTCTTATACTTGTTTGCTCTTGTCTGTATTTTATTTTATTTATTTTTTAATTTTTATTGTGGACAAAGTGAATTACAAATCTTTCAAAGTAATATTTAAGGTACATAGTGACAATGAATGAGGGAGATTCCCACCACCAGTGTTGTCCTCCATCCACCCCTGTTCCTGATAGATTGTATCATCCACAACTGATAGGAAAGTTGCCTGGCATCATAAAAAGACCTTGGGGTTTGTAAAAGAGTGAATATGGAGCCTGTAGTCCCCATGGCAGTATGCTTCAAGGACAGAGAAACCTGGTATCTCTTAGGCCAAGGGAATTTCCTTTCTAATTTCCCCAATACTTACTGTACCTTTGCAAAAAAAAAAATTCCAGGGCTGGAGAGATAGCATGGAGGGTAAGGCGTTTGCCTTTCATGCAGAAGGTCATTGGTTCAAATCCTGGCATCCCATATGGTCCCCCGAGCCTGCCAGGAGCGATTTCTGAGCATAGAGCCAGGAGTAACCCCTGAGTAATGCCGGGTGTGATCCAAAAATCCAAAAAAAGTATCCCACGAACTTTTTCATGTAGTTGCTGGTTTGGGCTTTTGACTGCTTTTTGTTTTTGTTTGTTGTTTGTTGATTACTTGTTTTTCATAGTTGCATGTTTTGGTTTTTGTTTGTTCTTTTTTGTTTGTCTGTTTTTATTTGTTTTGCTACCTTTTTCTTCCTTTTTCCCCTTTCTTCTTCTAAATTGAAATTTATTACACCTAGATGGACTCCTCCCATTTTTTTCCTTTTAATCTCCAACAGAACCACATAACTTGAATCTTCTTATTCAGCCTCATAAATTGGGGGCGGGGGGAACGAATGGTACCTGGACCAGACAGCTGTATGACATTTAGTGGAAATAAAAAATGATCAGACTTGAACACCAAATCAAAAGTCAACAACAACAGAAGTGATACCCGATCTACAACAAGCTGGTGGTGGATTAGGCTGCAATGTTGCCTAAGACAGGATTAGTCTGGATCCCTAACAGTGGAAGTCCACCTTCCCCTTTCAGGTGCCACTTACGGTAGCCCCCCAGCTAGCCTAAGACAGACATAATCCCAGAATTTCTGTCACTTGATATTGAGCTTCGTTAACTTATATAAGAAAGTGGGAATTGTTGGGAGCCAGATTCTTTGAAATATAGATTAGCATAAGTACAGCTATTTTGCATCAAACAGACATTTGGCTCAGCATTGCCCTTAATCTGAACTCAAGATGTGTACCTACCAAATGGGCAGCAGTTGATGCAGACTGACCTGCAAGTATTTGCTGACACAAAAAGGCTTGTTATAACATGTATGTACTTGTAGGAAGTATGCTGGCAGAGCATTGTGATTTTAGGAATACACCTAGAGATTGCATTGTTCATGTAAACACCTGTTATGTAACCACCAACGATTGTTAACTCCCTATATAAGCCCTGCTTGCTTGAAATAATATTACATTTTGATCAGAATCCTTGACTTGGTGTCCCCTTTACTCCCACCCTTCTTTCTCTCAGGTAAGAGTCCTTTCCACTACCACGAATAACTGTGAGCCACAGGCTGTTCAGGGGACCAGTTGCACTAGCATTCTAGGGCGTAAAGGAGGGATATATGGGATGCATGCCAGGTAAAATCCAAATGGATTAAAGACCTTGATATCAGACCTGAAACCATAGATATATAGAAGAATATATAGGAAAAACACTCCAGGACATTGAGACTACAGGCATATTCAAGGAGGAAAATGCACTCTCCAAGCAAGTGAGAGCAGAGATTAACAGATGGGAATATATTAAACTGAGAAGCTTCTGCACCTCAAAGGAAATAGCACCCAGGATACAAGAACCACTCACTGAGTGGGAGAAACTATTCACCCAACACCCATCAGATAAGGGGCTAATATCCAAAATACACAAGGCACTGACAGAACCTTACAAGAAAAAAAACATCTAATCCCATCAAAAATGGGGAGAAGAAATGAACAGGCACTTTGACAAAGAAGAAATACAAATGGCCAAAAGACACATAAAAAATGTTTCACATCACAAATCCTCAGGGAGATGCAAATCAAAACAATGATGAGATACCACCTCATACCACAGAGATTGGCACACATTACAAAGAATGAGAACAAACAGTGTTGGCGGGGATGTGGAGAGAAAGGAACTCTTATCCACTGCTGGTGGGAATGCCATCTACTTCAACCTTTATGGAAAGTGATATGGAGATTCCTCCAAAACCTGGAAATTGAGCTCCCATATGATCCAGCTATACCACTCCTAGAAATATACCCCAGGAACACAAAAATGCAATACAAAAATCTCTTTCTTACACCTATATTCATTGCAGCACTATTTACCATAGCAAGACTCTGGAAACAACCAAGATGTCC
Source organism: Crocidura indochinensis (assembly GCA_004027635.1). Lineage (NCBI taxonomy): Eukaryota > Metazoa > Chordata > Mammalia > Eulipotyphla > Soricidae > Crocidura > Crocidura indochinensis. The sequence goes on along the minus strand of PVKC010000539.1, from coordinate 18,497 downwards.
TTCAACAGACAAATGGTTAAAAAAACTGTGGTACATATACACAATGGAATATTATGCAGCCATCAGGAGAGATGAAGTCATGAAATTTTCCTACACATGGATGTACATGGAATCTATTATGCTGAGTGAAGTAAGTCAGAGAGAGAAAAACATAAAATGGTATCACTCATCTATGGGTTTTAAGAAAAATAAAAGACATTCTTGCAATAATAATTTTCAGACAAAAGAGAGAAGGGCTGGAAGTTATAGCTCACTTGATGAAGCTCACCATAGGGATGAGTTTAGTTAGAGAAATAACTACATTTTGAACTATCCTAATAATGAGAATGTATGAGGGAAATGGAGAGCCTGTCTAGAGTACAGGAGAGGGCTGGGTGGGGAGGAGGGAGATTTGGGACATTGGTGGTGGGAATGTTGCACTGGTGATGGGTGGTGTTCTTTACATGACTTAAAACCAAATACAATCAAGGTGTTTAAATAAAATATATTTAAAAAAAAACAAGAAGTAAATATGATGAAAATAAGTTAAAAAGATTGAACCGGTGCGTCAGTGTTAGAGGTTTTTCCACTTTCGAGGCTCTTCATCACTGACAGGAGTGGGCTTCATCACTGACAGGAGAGGACTTTGCTAAGTAAAGATTTCAGAGTTTTAAAGTAGTTGGAGCTTTTACCATAAGCAGTTTTAGTGTCTAGAGTACTTAGCAATGTGGTAGTGAGAACCATAAGATGTGGCTGCCCTATGTAGTATTGTCAACTACATCTTAAGTATAGAGGTAACTTTCCTAAAGAGAAACTGATAGAGAGCGCTTTATTCAACATAGATTGAATTGATGAAGAAGAATAAAGGAGAGATGGAAAGAAGTGAGGGGCAGAGAAAGAGAGACAAAAAAAAATGAAGTGCTACTTTGCAAAAACGTGTTCGAGGAGTGGGACTGTAACATAAGTCTGTGGTGCACCATTGACTGTTCCAGTGGTCTGAATGATCTATGCTTTGGGTCCTAAAAGAAAACATAAACAAAAGGAAATAGGTAAATTAGAGTATTTTATCAAGAATTTGTCTTAATGAACACTGTTTAGGGCATCCAGTATAACTGAACACTGAGGTTTTAAATTAGGATGTCCACCCTTTATTTTCAAAGGACTACTGTAGACAAAGAAGCTGAAGGGTTATTTTATACATGGTAAATTTGTTAAATGTTTAATTAATTTATTGTTTAAATGTTTAACATATTGTTAAATATGTTAAATAAATGTTTAATGACATTAAAACATATTGTTAAAACATATTAATCACTACAGCTGGAGTCCCAGGCTTCCAGTCATATTCTGCTCCTGGTTCTATGGATACATACATTAGGACATTATTATAGTTTTTGAAGTTAGAGTTTGATTGCATACCTGTTCACTCTAAACCACTGTTTCCATTGTTGTTGGTTTCTTTAAGTTATAATGAGGTGTTGGAGACCATGGAAGTTAAATATAAAAGCCCTCTTTCTAAACTCAAAATGGAGTCTCTAACAGCCTGAGCCAAAGTCAGCTATGTGACAATCCACATGGATTGCAAGCTAAGCAAATTGCAAAATGTGGTCATTTGTCACTGGGCCTAAAAGAAATGTAACATTATAGAGATAGAGGAGTCACCCACGTGACACCAATGTTCCCAGAGAAATAGGGGCTGGCAGAAGATTCCCATGGGAATAGAGGCTGATAGCCATGGGAATAGAGGCTGATAGCCATGGGAATCGAGGCTGATGACCATACAGTGTGATTAGATCCTGTGCTGTATTGTTCTATAAGCCAATCTAGGCCTCATAATTTACGAATACCAGCAATATGATGTGTCAAATTGTTAATCTTGAAAAAATAAGATATTCTTGTAAGAAGTTGCAGAATATTCTCTGCATGCCTCTCTTTCTCTGTCTCTCTTTGTTTGAATTTTGTATATAAGGCCATCTTCCCTCAATAAAGAATGGGGCTTTTGATCGGAGTCCTTGACCTAAGCCTCATTTTTCCCAGTCCCTCTTCTCATTCCAGGTTGGTGTCCACTCTGTGAACTGTGAAATAACTTATTGTGGGGGTCTCCAGAACTTATCCTGCAGGACGGGAGGTCGGGAGAGACCCCCACAATGAGGGCTTTGTGATGCCCTCCTTCCACTTAATTTGAACACTTCTCATTATATGCTGTCATCTATGGCATTTGGAGTTTCTACCCTTCAAACTTTGTGTTTGTTCATCGAGTACTACATGTACATGTAGCATATATTCTATATACTTCAAAGAAGTGCTGTCATTGTTTTTATCCTTCTGACTTACTTAGTATAACATTTTTTCTAGATCCATGCATGTTGCTGCAAAATTCATGAATGTATCTTTTCTAACTGCTATGTAGTATTCCATTGTGTATAAATACCACATCTTCATGATCCACTCATCTGTTGTTAGACATCTAGGTTGGTTCTAAATCTTGGCTATTGTACTGAGTGCTGCGACAAAAAGTGAAGTGTATACATACTTTGGGATGAATGTCCTTCCAACTTGGGGATAGATACTCAGGAGTGCGATTTCCGAGTCATATGGCAGCTCAATTCTGAGTTTAGTAAGCACCCTCCATACTGTTTTCCATAAGGTTTGGACCAGGCAGTATTCCCACCAGCAGTGGATGAGAGTTCCTTTCTTACTACATCCCCACCAATAGAGATTGGTTCTGCTATTTTTGATGTGTGCCATCCTCACTGGTGTAACATCCACATTGTAATCTTGATTTGGATTTCCCTAATGATGAACGATGGTGAACATGTTTTCATGTGGCTCTTGGTCATCTGTCAGTATTCCTTGGTAAAGTACTCATTTCTTCTCCCCATTTTTCTATGGCTTTATTAGGTTTTGTGAAGCTCAGATTTCTCAATGCTTTGTATATCCTAAATATCAACCCTTTATCTGATGTGTTGAGTGTAAAAGCTTTTTCTCATTCTTTGAGCTGTCATTTAGTTTTAAGCAGTGTTTATTTTGCCGTACAGAAACTTTAGTTTGGTGTAGTCATATTTATTTAGGTTTGATGCAAAAGTTCTTGCCATTGGCAAGAACTGAAAGACTTTTTTGAGTTATAAGGTTTAACTATCCTGCCTATTTTTTCCTCAATGAACTTTATAGATTCGAGTCTGACTTTAAGATGCTTAATCCATTATGAGTTGACTATTTTGTCGAGTGTGAGGTATTGATCAATCTTTAGTTTCTTATAGGTGGCTATCCAGTTCCAACACCAATTTTTGAAGAAACTGTCATTTTTCCATTTCAAATTCTTAGATCCTTTGTCAACAATTAGTGACCATATATTTGGGGATATGTATCTGCATATTCTGTTCTAACTCACTGGTTAATACTCTGTCTTTCTTCCAGTACCATGCTGCTTTGCTGACTATGGCTTTATAATAAAGCTTCAGGTTAGGTAAAGAAAAGCCACCCAGTTTCTTTTTTTTAAGTATGGATTTGGCTAACCTAGGTCTTTTGTGGTTTCAGATGAACTTTATAATTCTTTGTCCTAATTCCTTAAAGATGATGTTTTGAATTTGGATAGGAATTCATTGAATCTATATAGTAATTTAGGTAAGATAGTCACTTTAATTAGGTTGATTCTTCCTATCCATAAGCATTTTGATTATGTTGATTCTTCCTACCCATTCCCATAAGGAGGTGTTCTTCCATTTCCTTGGGCTTTCTTCAATTTCTTTCTGAAGCCTTTTGAAGTTTTCATGGCATAGGTCCTTCACTTCTCTTGTAAGGTTGACTCCTGGATACTTGATATTTTTAGATACTATTTTAAATGGGATCAACTTCAAAATATCTTTCTCCTCTACTTAATTATTTGTGTAGAAAAATGATATTGTCTTTTTGTGTATTGATATTGTAGCCAGTCACTTTGCAGTATTGGCTTATTGCTTCTAGAAGTTTTCCTGTGGAATCTTTTGGGGTTTTCTATGTGTATAATGATATCATCTGCAAAAAGAGATAGTTTGACTTTCTCTTTCTCTACCTGGATTTCTTGAATTCCCTTCTCTTATCAGATTGCTACTGCTAGGACTTCTAAAACTATTTTGAACAAGAGTGGAGAAAGTGTGCAGCCCTGCCTAGTTCTTGACCTTAGTGGAAATGATTTTAGTTTTTAGCCATTAAGGGTAATGTTGGCAGTGGGCATTTTATAGTTAGCTGTAAATATCTTAAGGAAGGTTCCTTCCAGTTCTATTTTGATGAGTGTTTTCAGCATGAATGTGTGTTGGATTTTGTCAAATGTCTTCTCTGCATTGGTTGATATGATCATATGATTTTTGTCTTTCTTGTTGTTGATGTGGTATATGATGTTGATTGATTTGCATGTGTTGAATCATCCTTGCATCCCTCTATGAAATCCACTTAGTCAGGCTGAGAAGATCTGGGAATCTACGCCAGTCCAGTGGGGCCTGACTGTGAAAAACTGTTAGTGCTGCCTGTGTCTGTCTCCTGTCCTGTCCTGTCACCTGAACCTCTTGGCAGCAGACCAAAAAATGGCCCCAAAAAACTCACTCTCCCAGAGTTCCATTGTAGGGAGGGAATGCCCAGGAACTCCAAACCGGCTAGAAGCAATATCTTGCAAAAGCCAAGTCCCCTGTTTGTGACATCAGGCTGGGAAGACATGCGAATCTACACCAGACCCTGTGTGGTCTGACTGTGAAAAACTGTGAGTGCTGCCTGTGTCTGTCTCCTGTCCTGTCCTGTTGCCTGAAACTCTTGGCAGTGGGCCATGTACTCTTTCTAAGGAAGAACACCATCACAACAAGAAGAAAAAAATCACCCTAAGGACTGTGCTGGATCACTGAAGTCCAGGATTTCTCTCTAGACTGTCTTCTCTGCTGCATGCTCAGACCTAAGTTTTGATCTTGTGTGAGGCTTCATCCACGGAGGTCTCCACTCCTTTGTAGGCAAATTGACTCACCCAGAAAGGGCGGAGCTAGAGGAGTGTGGCCACGTACATCATTTAGTCAATGAATACCACCACAACACGTAGAAAAACCTGCAACACAAGTGTGACAATGGGGGAACAACGCAGGCCAGCATCAGACATAGAGAACAAAGACAACAATTCTGATGACCAGATAATGACCAACGAACTAATCAATCTGTCAGATAAGGACTTTAGAAAAGCAATATGGAAGATGTTCAAAGAACTCAAAGAAACCATGGATCGGGTTGAACAAAACACTAATAAGAACCAAGAAAATATGAAGATGGAAATCACAAAACTCCAAACTGAAATAACATGTCAACTAACAGGCCTGAAAAACTCAGTAAATGAATTGAATGACAAAATGGATAAGCTCAACACCAGGGTAGCAGAAGCTGAGAATAGAATTGGTGCTTTGGAAGATGAGATAAATACAACTCCCTACAGCAGGATAGATTGGAAAAAACTTAAATGAACAGACAATGGAAAAAATAGTCAAAGAATGGGAACAGATGAAAACAGAAGTCTATGATAAGGTCAACAGAAACAACTTAAGAATCATTGTAGTCCCAGAGACCCAGGAAGAATCAATGGTCAAGAACATCATTAAAGAGAAACTTCCAGAGCTAAAGAATGTAGGTGATCAAATCCTGCACGCCCGAAGAGTACCAACCAAAAGAGACCCCAGAACACATACTCCAAGACACATCCTAGTCACAATGACGAATCCCACAGAGAGAGAGACAATTCTGCAAACAGCAAGATCAAAAAAGGAAATTACATTCAAGGGAGCATCCTTGAGATTTACAGCAGACCTGTCACCAGAAACACTCAAGGCAGAAAGCTGTAGTGGTATATTGTGACAAGACTGAATGAAATGAATGCCTCACCTAAAATACTGTACCCAGAAAAATTCATTTTCCAGTTTGACGGAAGAATACATGGTTTCACAGACAAAAAACAGCTCAGAAACTTTACAGACTCAAAACCGGTCTTAAGAGAAATCCACTTGGTCATGGTGTGTAGTCTTTTTGATATATTGTTGGATTCCATATGCTAAATTTTTATTGAGAATTTTTGCCTCTATATTCATTAGTGAGATTGGTCTGTAGTTTTCTTTCTTGCTGGGGTCTTGGCCATCTTTGGGAATCAGTGTGATATTCACCTCATAAAACTCATTAGAAAGCATTCCTCTCCTTTTATATTTTGGAAGAGTCTGAGGATAAGTGGTTGTAATTCTCAGAATGTTTGAAAGAATTCACCTGTAAAACTATCTGGACCTGGACTTTGGTTCTTGGGGAGTTTCTTAATTATTATTTCAATTGATTGGAATATAGGCTTTCTATATTCTCCTTTTCAAGTTTCAAAAGATGATATTTTTCCAGCAATCTGTCAGTTTCTTCAGAGTTCTCTAGCCTAACTGAGTACAGCTGTTCATAGTAAGCCCTCATGATGTGTTGGATTTCTTGGGGTTCTTTTGTAATATCTCCCCTTTCATTTGTGATCCGATTTATTTGGGTGTCCCCCCCCTTTTTGGTGAATCTTTTCAGCTGTTTATCTTTATATGCTTTCAAAAAAACAATTCCTGTTCTAAATGATTTTTTGTATTATTTTCTTTGTTTCTATGTTGTTTTTTTCTGCCCACTGGTTTTTATTATTTCTTTTTTTTTTCTCACTGTTTGAGTTTCTTTGCAGCTGTTTTTCCAGCTCCCTGAGGTGTCCTTGTAAACTGTTGATTTTGTAATTTTCCTCTCTCCTGACATAGGCCTGTATTACTATGAGTTTCCTCCTCCTTAATTCTTTTTCTGTGTCCCACAGAATTTGACAATTTGTCTCTTTATTTTCATTGTCTTAGGAATCATGTTATTTCTTCCTGAGTTCCTCTTTGATACAGCTGTTGTTGAGCAGCATGTTGTTTAATCTCCAGGTTTTAAATTTTCTTCATAGCTTCTTTTTTCCATTCAAACTTTTTTAACAGTTTTTATTTTAAACACCTTGGTTACAACCATGATTGTGGTTGAGTTTCAGTCATATAAGATGACACCCCCCCATCACCAGTGCAACATTCCAATAACCAATGACCCAAATATCCCTCCTCCCCTCCCAGCCCTATCTGTACTCTAGACAGGCTTTCTATTTCCCTCATATATTCTCATTGTTAGGGTAGTTCGCAATGTAGATATTTCTCTAACTAAACTCATCACTCTTTGTGGTGAGCTTCATGAGGTCGACTGTAACGTCCACCCTCCTCTCTTTTGTCTCTGAAAACTGTTGAAAAATGTCTTTAATTTTTCTTAAAACCCATAGATGAGTGAGACCATTCTCCATCTTTCTCTTTCTCTCTGACTTATTTCACTCAGCATAATAGATTCCATTTACATCCATGTATAAAAAATTTCATGAATTCATCTCTCCTGACCACTGCATAGTATTCCATTGTGTATATGTACCACAGTTTCTTTAGCCATTCATCTTTTGAAGGGCAACCTGGATGTTTCCAGAGTCTTGCTATGCTGTAATAAATATAGGTGTAAGGAAGAGGTTTTTGTATCGTATTTTGTGTTCCTAGGGTATATTCCTAGGAGTGGTATAGCTGGATCGTATGGGAGCTCAATTTCCAGTTTTTGGAGGAATCTCCATATCACTCTCCATAAAGGTTGAGCTAGTTGGCAATCCAACAGCAGTGGATAAGAGTTCCAATCTCACTGCATCCCCACCAACACTGCTTGTTCACCTTCTTTGTGATGTGTGCCAATCTCTGTGCTGTGAGGTGGTACCTCATAGTTGTTTTGATTTGCATCTCCCTGATGATTAGTGATGTGGAGCATTTTTTTCATGTGCCTTTTGGCCATTTGTATTTCTTCTTTTCAAAGTGTCTGTCCGTTTCTTCTCCCAATGTTTTGATGGGATTAGATTTTTTTTTTTAGAATTCTATCAGTGCCTTGTATATTTTGAATATTAGCCCCTTATCTAATTGATATTGGGTGAATGGTTTCTCCCAGTCAGTGGATGGCTCTTTTACACTGGGCACTCTTTCCTTTAGGTACAGAAGCTTCTCAGCTTAATGTATTCCCACCTGTTAATTTCTGCCTTCATTTGTTTGGAGAATGCAGTTTCCTCCTTAAAGATAAATTTAGTCACAATGTCATGGAGTGTTTTACTGGCGTGTTGTTCTATATACCTTATAGTTTCTGATCTAATATTGAGGTCTTTAATCATTTAGACTTTACCTTCATACATGATGTTAACTGGGTGTCTAAGTTCAATTAATTTCAAGTGGCTAGTCAGTTGTGACAACACCACTTGTTGAAGAGGCTTTGTTTTCTCCATTTATGATTTCTTACTCCTTTATCAAAAATTAGGTGATTGTATGTCTGGGGAACATTCTCTGAGTATTCAAGCCTATTCCACTGATCTGAGGGCCTGTCCTTATTCCAATACCAGACTGTTTTAATAACTATTGCTTGTAGTAAAGCTTAAAGTTGGGGAAAGTAATGCGTCCCATATTCTTTTTCCCAATAATAGCTTTGGCTACTCGAGGGTGTTTATTGTTCCGAATGAATTTCAAAAGTGTCTGATCCACTTCTTTGAAGAATGTTCTGGTATCTTTAGAAAGATGGCATTCAATCAGTTCAATGCTTGGGGAGTACTGCAATTTTGATTATGTTAATCCTGCCATCCATGAGCAGGGTATGTGTTTTCATCTCCATGTGTCCTTTCTTATTTCTTTGAGCAGAGTTTTATGGTTTTCTTTGTATAGGTCCATCACATCTTTAGTCAAGTTGACGCCAAGATATTTGAGTTTGTGTGGCACTAATGTGAATGGGGTTGTTTTCTTTTTTTTCTTTATTTAAACATCTTGATTACATATATGATTGTGATTAGGTTTCAGTCATGTAAAGAAAGCCCCCTTCACCAGTGCTATATTCCCAAAACCAGTGTTCCAAATCTCCATCCATCCCACCCTACCCCCACCTGTAGTCCAGACAGGCTTTCCAGTTCCCTCATTCATTCACATGATTGCGGTAGCTCTCTGTGACGTTATTTCTATAACTGCACTCATCACTCTTTGTGGTAGCTTCATAAAGTGAGCTGGAAGATTAGCCCTCCTCTCATTGTCTCTGAGGAGTGTTGCAAAAATGACTTTTATTTTTCTTAAACCCATAGATGAGTGAGACAATTCTGCATCTCTCTCTCTCCCTCTGACTTATTTCAGTAAGCATGATAGATTCCATGTACATCCCTGTATAGGAAAATTTCATGACTTCATCTCTCCTGATGGCTGCATAATATTCCATTGTTTACATGTGCCACAGTTTATTTAGCATTCGTCTATTGAAGGGCATCTTGGTTGTTTCCAGACCTGGCTATTGTGAATAGTGCTGCAATAAATATAGGTGTGAGGAAGGGGTTATTGTATGGTACTCTTCTGTTCTTAGGGTATATCCCTAGGAGTGGAATAGCGGGGTCGAAATGAAGCTCAATTTCCAGATTTTGGTGGAATCTCCATATCGCTTTCCATAAAGGTTGAACTAGACGGCATTCCCACCAGCAGTGGATAAGAGTTCCTTTCTCCCCACATACCCGCCAGCACTGATTGTTCTCATTTTTTGTGATGTATCCAATCTTTGTCGTGTGAGGTGGTATCTCATTGTTGTTTTAATTTGCATCTCCCTGATGATTAGTGATGAGGACCGTTTTTCATGTGCCTTTCAGCCATATGTATTTCTATTTTATCAAAGAGTCTGTTCATTTCTTCTTCCCATTTTTTGAAGGGATTAGATGATTTTTTTCTTGTTAAGTTCTGTCAGTGCCTTGTGTATTTTGGATATTAGCCCCTTATCTGATGGGTGTATGGTGAATAGTTTTTCCCACTTGGTGGTTGACTCTTGTATCCTGGGCACTATTTTTTTGAGGTGCAGAAGCTTCTCAGTTTAATGTATTCCCATCTGTTGATCTCTGCTTCCACTTGTTTGGAAAGTGCAGTTTCATCCTTGAAGATGCCTTTAGTCTCAAACTCATGGAGTGTTTTACCTACATGTTGTTCTATATACTTCATGGTATCAGGACTGATATCGAGGTCTTTAATCCATTTAGATTTTACCTTCATACATGATGTTAACTGGGGGGGTCTATGTTCGCTTTTTGGCAAGTGGCTAACCAGTTCTGCCAGCACCACTTGTTGAAGAGGTTTTCCCTGCTCCACTTAGGATTTCTTGCTCCTTTGTCAAACATTAGGTAATTGTATGTCTGGGGGACAATTTCTGAGAACTCAAGCCTATTCCACTGATCTGAGGGTCTGTCTTTCTTCCAATACCATGCTGTTTTGATAACTATTGCTTTGTAGTACAGTTTAAAGTTGGGGAAAGTAATGCCTCCCATTTTCCTTTTCCCTAGGAGTGCTTTAGTTATTTGAGGGTGTTTGTTGTTCCAGATGAAGTTCATAAGTGTTTGATCCATTTCTTTGAAGCATGTCATGGGTATTTCTAAGGGGATCACATTAAATCTGTATACATCTTTGGGGTCTATTGCCATTATAATGGAGTTAAGCCTCCAATTCATGTGCAGGTTATGTGTTTCCATTTCCGTTAGTCCTCTCTTATTTCTTGTAGCAGGGCTTTATAATTTTCTTTGTATAGGTCTTTCACGTCTTTGATCAAGTTGACTCCAAGATATTTGAGTTTGTATGGCACTAATGTGAATGGGGCTGCCTGCTTGAATTCCTTCTCTTCCCTATCATTATTGTTGTATGAAAAGGCCATTGATATCTGTGTGTTAATTTTGTAGCCTGCCACCTTTCTATATGAGTCTTTTAGTTTTTCTCCATTGAGGATAACATTTGTTATTGGCTTGTGGTAGATGGCTTCAACTAGATTGAGAAAGATTCCTTCCATTCCCATCTTGCTGAGAGTTTTGATCAAGAATGGGTGTTGGACCTTAATATATGCTTTCTCTGCGTCTATTGATATGATCATGTGATTTTTGTTTTTCTTCTTGTTGATGTTATGTATGATGTTGATAGATTTATGGATGTTAAACCATCCTTGCAATCCTGGGATGAAACCTACTTGATCATAATGGTCGTAGTGTATGATCTTCTTGATGATACATTGGATCCTATTTGCCAGAATTTGTTGAAGATCTTTGCATCAGCATTCATCAGGGATATTGGTCTGTAATTTTCTTTTTTGGCAGCATCTCTGTCCGGTTTTGGAATCAAGGTGATGTTGGCTTCATAAAAGCTGTTTGGGAGTGTTTCCATTTTTATCAATTTCATGGAAGAGCCTGGCTAGGATTGGTAGTAGCTCCTCTTGAAAGATTTGAAAAAATCATTAGGAAATATATCTGGGCCTGGGCATTTCTTATGGGGCAGATATTTGATTACAGTCTCAATTTCCTCAGTGGTGATGGGGGTGTTTAGATATTCTACTTAAATGTGGAAGGTTATATGTGTCCAACAATTTTTCCATTTCTTCTAGTTTCTCATGTTTAGTAGCATAAAGTTTCTCAAAATAGTCTCTGATTACCCTTTGGCTCTCTGCAATATCTGTGTGATCTACCCCCTTTCATTTCTAATACGGGTAAACAGATTTATCTCTCTCTTTCTTTTTGAGTTTTGCCAATGGTCTATCAATATTGTTTATTTTTTTCAAAGAACCAGCTTGTGCATTTGTTGATCTTCTGCATTGTTTTTCAGTTTTCCACTTCATTTAGTTCTGCTTTCAGCTTTGTTATTTCCTTCTGTCTCCCTATTTTGATTCCTTTTGTTGGTCATTTTCTAATTTTTTGAGCTGTGTCATTAAGCTATTCAGGTATGCCTTTTCTTCCTTTCTGATGTGTACTTGTAGAGCTATAAATTTTCCTCTCAGGATTACTTTTGCTGTGTCCCATAGATTCTGGCAGTTTGTGTCTTCATTATCATTTGTTTCCAGGAAAGTTTTGATTTCCTTTTTGATTTCTTCTCGGACCCATTGGTTGTTCAGTAGCAGGGTGTTTAATTTCCAATTATTAAAGTTTTTTCTTCTGTGTGGCTTTGTAGCTCACATCCAATTTCAGAGCCTTGTGGTTAGCAAGGTAGCCTGCAAGATTTCTATCCTCTTGATTATATGGAAGTATGTTATGTGTCAGCATGTATTCTATTCTGGAGAATGACCCATGTACTTTGGAGAAGAATGTTTATCCAGGTATTTTGGGATAGAGTTTCCTATATATATCTACTAGTCTTCTTTCTTCCATTACTCTTTTCAGGGCTAGTATGCTTTTGTTGGATTTCAGTCTGGTTGACCTATCAAGTGTTGATAGGGCAGTGTTGAGGTTCCCACAATTATTGTTATTATTGATTTCTTCTTTCAGATTTGTCATTAATTGTATTAGATAATTTGCTTGTTTCTCATTGGGTGTATATATGTTTAATAGTCTGATTTCTTCCTGTTGCACATATCCCTTGATTAGTACATAGCATTCACCTTTGTCCCTTACCACTTTTCTGAGTATAAATTTGGTGTCATCAGATATTAATATGGCCACCCCAGCTTTTTGAGGGTGTTATTTTCTTGGATGATTTTTCTCCAGCCTTTGATTTTGAGTCTATGTTTGTTCTGACTATTCAGATGTTTTTCTTGTAGGCAGCAGAATGTTGAATTCATCTTTTTGACCCATTTTTCCACTCTGTGTCTTTTAATTGGTGAATTTAGTCCATTGACATTGAGGGAGATGATTTTCATAGGATTTAATGTCATCTTTGTAGATAAGTTTGCTGTGTTTGTTGGTCTCTCTTGTCTTAGAGTGACAGAAACGATACAAATAACAAATCACTGAGACACATTGTAATTAAAATAGTAAGCATCAAAGATAGAAATGTAATCCCAATAGCAGAAAAATAAAATATCATTAAAATTTACAGTAAGTAAGAATAAAAACTAAATGCTAGGCGAGAATGATATTATATCTGCAACATACTGTTTGAATAGGCATTCAAATCAGAATACTCTAACCAATGAGGTTATCATTCAAAAGCAACACAAAAATTCACTGACCTAAAGCATCTGAAGAAGTTCATAAACAGTAGGACAGTACTGTTAGATAACTAAAGAGTATATTAAAGAAGAAAAATACTATGGCAAAGAAATAAAAATTATGCTAATATATAGAATTCACATAAAACAGTAATAATTTTATTTTAATATTTTCCTTAAAATAAAAGCCCTGAACTTATGGTGGAAAGAAATGAAGTGTCAGGATAGACCAGAAAATTGAACCAAATAGTCTGCAGCTTGCAAGATACATATCAGAACTATCATGTTAAACAGACTTAAGAGAAAAGGCTAGAAAGCTGTCAGATAGTCAACTGATAATTAAAAATGCTGAAACAGTCAATTTACAACAGATTAAACAGATTTCAAACAAAAAAATTTTAAAGGTAGTTATGGTTAAAAGAAACATACATCAATAAGACAATTGACATATATGCACTAAATGAGGGAATTTCAGAAGCTCTGAGGGAAGAAATGAAGAGTCATGAATAATAGGAATTTACAGTAGGATTAGACAAGTACAAATTTTAGGGAGGAATTTTGGTCATACTCTATGATGATCAGGGGTAACTTGTCTCTGCACTCAGGAATCACTCACAATGTGCTCAGAGAAGCATATGAGATGTCAGGGATTGAACCTTGGTTGGCTTTCTGCAAGGCAAATGTCTTACCCATTGTGATAACACTCTGACCCTAAATTATTTTTTTTTTGTTTTTTTGGGCCACACCCGGTGACGCTCAGGGGTTACTTCTGGCTATTTTGCTCAGGAGTATAGATCATACTTCCTATAATCTATAGGAAGTAGTAATCTAGATAATTCACCTTTCAGGCATTCACAAGGCAAGGCAGGCATCTTATCTCCAGCGCCACCGCCCGACCCCCCCTAAATTTTTTGGGGGGGGTTTGGGGCCACACCCGTGACATTCAGGGGTCACTCCTGGCTATTTGCTCAGAAGTTGCTCCTGGCAGGCAGGGGGGACCATATGGGGAACCGGGGCATCGAACCGTGGTCCGTCCTAGGTTAGCGCAGGCAAGGCAGGCACCTTACCTCCAGCACCACCACCAGGCCCCCCAAAAAATTATTTTTATTTTATTTTATTTCCAGCATGCAATCTTGAAGGGCACATTTTAAGTTTTATTGTTGAAGTTTGCATAGCTCATTTTCAGTTTTGTTTACTCTGTGGTTTGGGTAGTGAGCTATACATTCCTTTACATTACTGTTCCTTCTGCTGTTGTCTATTTCTTCTCTCTCTTTTCTTATTTATCTTTCTCCTTCCTATAATCTATAGGTAGTAGTAATCTAGATAATTCACCTTTCAGGCATTGCATTCTCTCATTCAGTTGTTATATACCACATATAAGCAGTATGATTCTTTGTTTATCATTATTTATTTGGTTTACTTAATTTGATATATCATCCAATTCCTTCTAAATTTCATTGAATTTCATGATATGATCATTGCTTACTGATTCTAGGACTTTATTATACTGTATTCCAGATCTTTATGATCTCTCATTAGACATCTACCATATTTTCGGCATATAAGACGACTTTTGAAACTATAGACAGTCAACCAAAATCGGGGGTCGTCTTATACGCCGAGTATATTCCCAAAAGCCGTTTTGATATGCCATTAAATAAAAATCATCTGTATATTGCCACAAAATGAATTTTCCAACTCAATCCTGCACCAATCACTGGAAGGCTGCTCGGACTGCATCTCTGACTCAGCCAATCCACGCTGGCTTTTGATGCATGCAAATTAGACAATGTTCTATACCTGAATTGACACTGTAAAAAGCCTACTCAGATTGGCCAAAGTCAGAGAGGAAATGTTACATAACCTTTGAACCTTTGCTTGTTGTGATTGGCTCACTGTGGTACATACAGTTGCATCACAGGAATGCTCTGTCTTATACAGCGAATATAGGCCTAAACCTATGTTTTAATTGTAAAATTAGGGGGTCTTCTCATACATCCAGTCGTCTTATACACGGGAAAATATGGTAGGTTGAAAAAAGTTATATTCTTGTATGTAAACAATAATGCAGAATGCAAATAAGAAAAATAACCCCATTTATAACTATGTTAAAAACTCAAATATCTAGGACTCAATCTAAAAATTAGATGAATTACCTATTTTATGAAAGTTATAATTCATGTATTGAATAAATAAAGGAAGACACAAAGAAACAGAATCAATTCTTTTCATCAATTGAAAGTGGCAATATAATCACTCCATATTATCCAAAGTGGTTTACAATAAAGGACATAAATAACTTCTAAAATTTGCAAAATTCTAAAATTCCCCAATAGCAGCAAAATTTTGATGCCTCCAAAAGAATAGGAAACATTAGATTCCTGGACATTAACATTCATTTCAAGCCAATAATAAAAAAATGTTCTTGACTCTGGAAGAAAAGGCAATTCTCTTGTCCCTTACAACTTTTCTGAGTCTAAAGTTTGTGTCATCTGGTATTAGTATGGCTACTCCAGCTTTTATAAGGGTGTTATTTGCTTGGATGATTTTCCTCCAGCCTTTGATTTTGAGTCTACATTTGTTCTGACTATTCAGGTGTGTTTCTTGTAATCAGCAGAATGTTAGATTCAATTTTTTGATCCATTTACCCACTCTGTGTCTCTTAAATGGTGCATTTAGTCTATTGACATTGAGAGAGACAATTGTCAGGGAATTTAGTGCCATCTCTGTGTGGTGTGTCTGTTGGTCAGTCTTGTCTTAAAGCAGACCTTTCAGGTTTTCTTTTACTTCCTTCAAACCAGAATGTAAGTTGGCTGGGTGCAGTATTCTCAGTGAGGCATTCATTTCATTCAGTCTTGTCACAATATCTCATGACTGTCTTCTGACCTTGAGAGTTTCTTGTGACATGTCTTCTGTAAGTCCTAGGGATGCTCCTTTGAATGTAATTTCCCTTTTTGATCTTGCTGCTTTCAGTATTCTATCTCTATCTGTGGGATTTTTCATTGTAACGAGGATGTGTCTTGGGGTGTTTTTATTTGGGTCTCTTTTAGCTGGTACTCTTCGGGAATACAGTATTTGATTGCATGTAGTCTTTAACTCTGGGAGTATCTCTTTGATGATATATTTGACAGTTGATTCTTCTTGGAGATCTTCTACCTGGATCTCTGGGACTCCAAGATTCTTATGTTGTATCTGTTGAGTTTATCAAAAATTTCTATTTTCATCTGTTCACATTCCTTGAGTATTTTTTCCATTGCATGTTCGTTTGCCTTAAGGTTCTTTTCCAATTTCTTCTGTTGTGCTGAGTTTTTCTGCATCACATCTTCCAACACTCTGATTCTCTCCTCAGCTGCTGTTACCCTGCTGGCAAGGCCATCCTTTGATTTTTTCAGTTGAGCTAATGTGCTTTTCAGATCTGTTATTTCTGATTTCTGTCTTTGTGTTCTGTTCAGATTGATCTATGCTTCTTTTGAGTTTTCAAAATCTTCCATATTACTATTTTAAGTTCCTTATCCAGGAGGTTAATCAGGTGATTGGAATTCATTAGGTCATCTGAGTTTTAGTCTTCATTCTCTGTACATGGTGTTTGCCTGCAAGGTTTCCCCATTTCACGCTTTTAGTGTGATTTTTCCTGTGTGCTGTGGTGGGGTTCATTGGTTAGAAAGAGTGTGCTACCTCTAGTTGACAGTTTTTTTTGGGGGGGTGCTCCCTAGGCCTCTGAGGAGACCTCAGATATTCAGAGACACAGGCAGACAGGCACAGGAGAAGTTTCCCTTGAAGTCCTCAGAGTAAACAAAGGCACAGCAGGGCGGAGCCTCCGCAGGCCAGAGAGCACAGCTTATTGGATGGCGACCCCCACAGCCAGAATTTACTCACTGGGCAGCTTCAAAATGCAGTTTTTGGGGTGCACTGTCTAGGCCTCTGAGGAGACCTTCAGATATTCAGAAACACAGGCAGATGGGAACAGGAGTGGGGTTGTTTTCTTAATGTCCATTTCTTCCCCATTATTATTGGTTTATAGAAAGGCCATTGAGTTTTGTATGCTAATTTTGTAGCCTGAAACGTTGCTGTATGAGTCTATTGTTTCTAGAAGCGTTTTGGTAGAGTCTGGGTTTTTCTAAGTATAGTATCATGTCATCTCCAAACAGTGAAAGCTTAAATTCTTCCTTTCCTATCTGGATTTCCTTAATATCTTTTTCTTGCCTAATTGCTATAGCAAGGACTTCCAGAGCTATGTTGAATAGGAGTGTGAGAGAGGACAGCCTTGCCTTGTGCCAGAATTAAGAGGGAAGGCTTTTAGTTTTCTCCATTGAGGATAATATTTGCTACTGGCTTGTGTTAGATGGCCTTAACTATATAGAGAAAGGTTTCTTTCATTCCCATCTTGCTGAGAGTTTTGATCAAGAATGAGTTTTGGACCTTATCAAATACTTTCTCTGCATCTGTTGATATAATCATGTGATTTTTATTTTTCTTGTTGTTGATGTTGTGTATGATGTTGATAGATTACCGGATGTTAAACCATCCTTGCATTCCTGGGATAAAACCTACTTGATCATAATGAATGATCTTCTTGATGAGGCATTGAATCCTATTTGCCAGGATTTTGTTAAGGATCTTTCCATCTGCATTCATTCATCAGCGATATTGGTCTGTAATTTTCTTTTTTGGCAGCATCTCTGTCTGTTTTAGGTCAAGGTGATGTTGGCTTCATAAAAAGTATTTGGAATTGACTGTGAAAAGCAAGGTTCCCTACTAGTGACATCAGGCTGGGAATCCCTGCGAATCCACGGCTGCCTAGAGTGGCCAACTACAAAGGACTGTGAGTTTGTCTTCTCTTTGTGTTTATCTTTCGTGTGCTGTCCTCTGAACTCGCGGGAGTGAGCCATCTTGGCTCAAAAAAAAAAAAAAAAAGCGCGGCCGCTCCGCTTCGGTACGTGGCCGCGCACTCTTCCTAAAGTACAAACAACATCGCAACAAAAAGAGAGAAAATCACACTAAGGACTGTGCTGAACAAATGAAGCCCAACATTTCTCTCTGGACTCTCTTCCCTGCTGTATACCTAGGCCCAAGAATTGATCCTTTGAGAGGCCTCATCCACGGAGGACTCCACTACCTTGTAGGCAAATCAGCACACCCAGAAAGGGCGGAACCAGAGGAGTGTGGCTACGCACATCATCTAAGCAATGAACACTACCGCAACACGTAGAAAAACACAAATACAAGTGTGACAATGGGCAAACAACGCAGGCCAGCGTCAGACATAGAGAATGAAGATGACAACTCTGATGACCAGACAACGACCAAAGAACTAATCAATCTCTCAGATAAGGACTTTAGAAAAGCAATATGGAAGATGCTGAAAGAACTCAAAGAAACCATGGACCGACTTGAACAGAACACTAATAAGAATCAAGAAAACATGATGACAGAAATCACAAAACTCCAAACTGAAATAACATGTCAACTAACAGGCCTGAAAAACTCAGTAAATGAACTGAATGAAA
>PVKC010000538.1:0-64746 GCA_004027635.1 Crocidura indochinensis | reverse complement strand
CTCAGAAAATGTCCCCCAGATATACAGTCACCTAACCTTTGATAAAGGAGCAAAAAATCCTAAATGGAGCAAAGAAAGCCTCTTCAACAAGTGGTGTTGGCACAACTGGCTAGCCACTTGCAAAAAATTGAACTTAGACCCACAGCTAACATCATGTACGAAGATAAAATCCAAATGGATCAAAGACATTGATATCAGAGCATTTTCATTTTTAAATTATTGAAATTTTATGTATAATTGATTATAGTTTGGTTATGTATTTATAATAGTTCTAATTATTGCCCTGGTATACACAATTACCTTATATCACTTATAACAAAGCTCCAGAGTCCCCTACCCATATTTCTATATTACCTCAAATTCATTTCATTTCTCCATTTTCTTCACCCAACTAAGTGTTTTCTGTTCATTAATCCAGTGCCCAGGTTTTGTTATTAATTTTATGGTCTATTACCTATATCGTCATTATTTTTCGCTATATACCACAGGTGAGTGAGATATTTGGTACTTACCCTTCTCTTTCTTGCTTCTTTCACTTAGCATGATACCCTCCAGTTCCATGCAAATTATAGGGAATTACATGTCTTCATAGAATTTTCATAGTATTCAATCATATGTATAGATCACACATCTTTATATAGATATCTATTGTACATTTGAGTTGCTTTCATATCATTGTAGTTGTATTCATTGCTGTAATAAACATAGGTTTGGGTGTAACTTTTAGCTTATTTTTCTTTTTATTTCAAGAATATTTTCCAAGAAGTGAAATTGCTGGATCATGAGAGCAGTATTTTTTTTAATTTTGGAGAAATATTCATATTGCTTTCCATACAGGGTGAATCAGACATTTTTTCCAGTAGTGTACGAGTGAACTTTTAATCATTCCTCTTCCAGCATTGGTTGTTTCTAGCATTTTATATATAACATATATATACATATCATACATAATTTTATTGGTGTGAGACAATACCTCATTATGGTTTTGTTTTGCACTGCCTATTTACAAAGTGATAATGAGCACATTTTTGTACTTTGTTTTTGTTTTTTTGAATCACACCCGGCAGCGCTCAGGGGTTATTCCAGGCTCTATGGTCAAAAATTGCACCTGGAAGTCTTGGGGGGCCATATGGGATGCTGGGATTCGAACCACCAACCTTCTGCATGAAAGGCAAACGCCTTACCTCCATGCTATCTCTCCGGCCCCATCTTTTTGTACTCTTTTTGGAAATTCACATTTTCTTCAGGGAAATTTCTGTTAATATCCTCTCCCCATTTCTTGATGGGATCATTAGTTTAATAGTTGTTGAATTTTGTAATTCCTTTGTATACATTGAATTATTATACTTCTGATTTATTGGGTAAAAATAGATTATCCCATTCCATAGGATATCTTTTCTCTTTAAGTATCTCTTGCCATGAATAAACTTTTAATTTTAATTTTGCTCCATTTGTTATATTTTTCCCATTAGCAATGGAATTAAATTATTTTTTTAATTTTAATGCAATCACCATGAGCTACGCAGCTACAGTTCTTTATAATTGAGTTTCACTCACACAATGTTTTAATACCCATTTCTTTGCTAATGTATATTTCCCACCAACAATGTCCTCAGTTTCCTTTCTTCCCCCTCCCCCCCCAAAAAAACTAAATTATTGAAGATGATTTTGAGGTTCAGATCCTGGAGAATTTTCCCTGTATATTACCCAAATATTTGATTAATACTAATCTAAATATGAGGTATTGTGTCCAGTTTGAATTAACGTTTCTGCATGGTGTAAGATATGAATAAAATCTCTTTCTTCTTTACTTCCTTCCTGCCTGCCTGTGGTTATGAAGTTTTCTGACTATCTTTTGTTGCAGACTTGTCTTACTTCATTTTATTTATCCAGCTCCTTTGTAAAAATGAACTGATCATATATGTCTGGATTCCTAATTCTAGCATTGACCTGTCAATCTATTCATATTACAGTTCCATGCTGTTTGGATGATTGAAATTACTTTCTTGATGTAAAATGAAATACCTGAGCACAATTATATGTATATATTATATAAAGTAATTTTTCAAATTATATTTATATTATATATGTTAACACTCATAATTATATATCACATATAAAATATTAAACAATTTTAATTTAATAGCATATTGGAAATTTTCATAAATAAAATTTTCCTAAGACTTGAACTATTTGAACAAATTTTACATTGGATATATATATATATATGTATATATATATATATATATATATATATATATATATATATATATATATATATATATATATATATATATATATATATATATATATATATATATATTGGGTTTTGGGCCACACCCGGCGGTGCTCAGGTGTTACTCCTGGCTGTCTGCTCAGAAATAGCTCCTGGAAGGCACGGGGGACCATATGGGACACCGGGATTCGAACCAACCACCTTTGGTCCTGGATCAGTTACTTGCAAGGCAAACGCCACTGTGCTATCTCTCCGGGCCCCCACATTGGATATTTATACATCTATACAGACCTCTTTTTAACTCAGTCAACCTATAAAGTATTTTGAGATTAATATAAAATCACATCTAGTGCTGAATTTCAATTTCCTCTTTGTTTAATATATTTTTGAAGTTATATAATCAGAATCAGAAGTAAATCATTTGAAAACTTAAAGCCTTCCAAATCACTAGGGGACAAAATATATATTATCTCAAAGTTGATTTTTTGGGGGGGGGCAAACTATTGCAATCAACACTAACTTAAATTGTATAAGATATGAAGTTATTTCTGTGATTTAATTTCAGAAACCATATATTTTAGTATTTTCTAAGGAAAATTTGTTGTTAAAAATTCTAATTTAGTCAAAGGCATAAGATATTATTGTAGTAGTTAACAACAATTCTAAACATTGTAGGGATTCGGGATCTGCTGAATATTAGTTGAGATTATAAAACATTTATACTTGTAATATCTCCTTTAGAGTATAATAATATGATTATTCTTCTTTGGTGAACTTAGCAAAGCCAGAAAAACAGTGCTTGAAGAAGAAACAAAATTCAACAGCAGACAGATTTAAATTTGAATTGTTTTCCAAAACCTGTGACATTAGTAAATGAATGAGATTCCCAATTTTCAAGTATCTATTAAAAAAGAAGTAACACTTCATTTCAAAATATATTTGCAGACATAGATGAAGCACATAAAAAATATATCAAGAGCAGAATGATTTCAATTTCAATCTCAGGAGTCTACTTCTGCTTCGAAATTAGGTTCTTAGCTTCTTTTGAATTGCCTGCCTATATACTATATGATGTTCAGCATTATAGAATCTACTTCACCCAATTCGATAATTAAATAATTGTATTTGGAGAAATGTGGTGCTGTTATCTAAATGGAATCAACCATATTCATGGTAAGCCCCTTTCCCTGTATTTATCTGACCATTTCATAGTATACTGAGGCAATTGCAATAATTAGATCATTCCATTGTTATAGAAGGAAGTCTGATCATTAACTAGTGTGCATTTTCACCCTTTTGTCTTCTCTCCTAATGTACCTCCATTTGTTTCTTAAGTAAATTACTATTTGTGGCAAACAGTATGCTACTTAATCTTTTACAATGTCCTGGATATATATGTATAGACATGTTTCTGGTTTGTGTATATAAGATACATAGTAAAATATAAGTAGCAGTAGTTGCTGTCAAGTAAAACGCTTGCTATGACTTATATGACTATCACAAACTGAAATAAATTCATGTTTCATTAGGTAAATAACTATTAGGTTACATATTTTTTACCCAAAACAAAGATCATCCAAGGTTTCTTTGTGTCTGTTTGTTTACCACTTGGTTTCACTGAAAACAAAGATGTCTTATATATAAATCTTGGTTGGACAGGCTTGGATAGCCTGAGCTATCTACCCTTACTATATACTTACTGTCCTACCTGGAGATGGTCTCTCTACTCAATAAAAACAGTTCTGGCAGGCAGCTTGTTGGAGATATGAGGCAGAAGACTGCCAGACATTTCACCCTCAGCCTCATTTGATTTATTTCATGCACAACGTTCACCCAGGTTTGGACATACGGAGCATGACGTGATATTTACAAATGCTTTATGCAGGTGAGATCTGAATGTCAAAGTTTTCTTTTTGTTTGTACATCACAATAAAACCAAGTGTAAAATGTAAAGCCTTGTCACAATAATTTTGAAGTTTTGCATAAAGTTCACTTGTAGAGGTATACCCTCTATCTTACCTTGCCCTAAAAAATCAAAGTGGGTCAGAGAAATAGTAGAGTGGGTTGGAAACTTGTCTTGCACACCCGGATTATATCCCTATCACTCCATATAGATCTCTGAGCACTATAGGAGTGATTCCTGAACTCAGAGCCAGGAATAACATGAAAATCACTGAATGAGACTCACCCCCCCCAATAGCAATAAAAAAAACTTCCCTTATTCACTGTATATCTTAACTTAAACTAAGAAGTACTTTGTAGATCACAATTGTCTTAATAAAATAAAATTTTAAAACTTTAAAAAAAACTAAGTTCTTAAACAATAACTTTTTGGAAGGTGAACTTTTGGGGCCAAAACATGTGATGCTCATGGCTTACTTCTGGTTCTGTGTGCAGGTATATCTTTTAGCAGGACTCAGAAGACACATGGATAGAACATTTTGTTTAAATACTATTAGCTAAATGCTTTAAAAACAGTATGCATATTGTTGCAATCCAGCCCCTGAAAGGTTGACTGATGGAGGGATGGAGAATACACATGCACAGTGCTATTTTTGACCATTTCTACAATGACTACCCCAAGATTTCACCAATCCCAAAGGAAATGTAGAAGCCCAACCCACTCATGATGGCAATGATGTAACGCTTGGGGATGCTCCAACACATGGATGACTGTACTGGCCTTCCTTCTTCATTCATCTTGATGTTATCTTCTGTACCAGGCTTCAACCCGCTTTTCCAGACCCATCAAGTGTCTTTAGTCAGTCTTTTGTGTCTTTAGTCAGTCTTTTCGGAGTTCCAGACCCCTCATTTTTACAGATTGGTATTGGACTCTGTAGCAATTTCAGCTTTTGTATTTTTCTTATAATTGTAATCCTTTGAATTTATATTTGGTACTACAATTCTTTTGACTATTGTAATTAATGTTTTTCTATGTTAGTTGTATTACATTAGGGTTTTGCTTTCTTGACTTTAGGTTAGTGGGTTAGATATTGTTGTCTATAATTTCCTAAATGATATTTTTGTCTGTTCTCAGGGTTTTTTGCGTGGGTGCATCATAGGCAAAATACTAGGTTTATAGGAGGTTCCATCCATCCTCAAGTTGTTTATTTACACAGGAAGGGTCTCTGCCTTAAACATTTTTTTTGTTTGTGACTTAAGCTCCTATCTATAAATAATTGACCATATTGGTACATCAATTTTCGGACTTCGTATGGGCTTCAGCCTGGATTAAGAACTTGGATTAAGTTCAGAAGCCTATTGATCATCATTGTAGTGACCCCCCACTGTGTAGGGGGGTATATGCTTCTTGCTTCTTCCTTTAAAATAAGGGCCTAATTCAATGCCCTCAAAGATGGATTTTCTGGTCTACCTGGACTTGAATGAAAATTGGTCCAGAGAGATAGCATGGAGGTAAGGCATTTGCTTTCCATGCAGAAGGTCATTGGTTTGAATCCAGTGTGGAGCCAGAAGTAACTCCTGAGCGCCACCAGGTGTGACCCCAAAACCTACAACTACAACAGCAACAAATAAAGAAAAGGTGCTTCTTCTCGCCTACTAAACAACCTTTTTGGCGTCTCTTCGAAGGATTTATGTACGTCATAGATTTATCTTCTCAGGAGCTTGTAGTTGATTCCTTGATACATGTTTCTGGTTGTAGGCACCCTGTATTTAGGCTAGAAGTTTTTCCTTACATTTTACTGTGATGTGCTTGTGCAAATAGCCACTCTTTTATTATTGACTAGTTTTTCCTTTAATATTTGTAGACAATATTGTTTGTTTACTAAAAACAAAAGGGGAATTGTTGTGTATGTAAACATTTCGTGGGATTATTATGTTACTGACTCTACCCTGATCAGTGCTTGTGCCCTACCCTAGGGTGTGACATGGCATTCTGCCCCCACCCTGATGCTACTCCCACCATTGGGTAGTACCTGATTCTGGGGTATAAAACAAGGGTCTGTGAAGGCGGGAAGCTTTTTTCTTCCTGGCCTATTCCTAGGCCTTTTGAGGCTTTGGCCTCTTCAAGGAATAAAGAGCTATATTTTTATAATATAAATATATAAAGAATATATTTATATTATAAAGGCCTTTTGGCTTTCTACCCGCCGCATTCACCTCAGAACAGCTGGTTGAGCAGGGTGGCAAACTCGTTCTCCGAGCTGGAGGGGAAAGACCTCATTCTCCATCCTTCCATCAGTAAACCTCTTCAGGGGCTGACTTGTTACAGCATATATTTTTTCTAATTAACTTTATTCCTTATATTTTTGATTTAATTATATTTTTGTTAAAAATAAATTTTAATATATTTCTATTGATTCTGAATAACTATTTTGGGGTGTTTTTTTTTGGTTCAGCCATCAATTTATATTCAAGGTTTACTTCTAACTCTGCACTCAAGAATTAACTTCAGGTAGTCTTCATGGAACCATATAAGTTTCGAGAGATCCAACCTAGGTCATATGTGTGGAAGGCAAGCATCCTAACGACTGTATTGTCTCTCCATCCCCTATATAATAGTTTTTTGTTCTATTTAAACTAGTATATATATGCATATACATATATATTTAAATTATGACTCTAATTACAAAAGTATTACCATTGTGAATGTATGGTAGAAAAAAAAATCTTCACTGTAGTGTTTCCATTAAAGCCCATCAATAAGAGTGAAAATCACTGTTGCTTCTGATTATTATAAACTTGTTAACATATAAGCCAACCAGACTTCCAGTTGTGAGATGAAGCTACATATGAAGTAATAGTGAGCAAGTACAATGTAGATAATAGATAAAAGAAAACTGAGGATATAATTTAGGCAATCAAGAACTTTATTCTATTATAATCATATTAAATTCAATACTACTAGTGAATTCTGAAAGAGCTATTTGTTTTTAGTTGAGAAGTTACAGAAAGAAAGCTGCAGTATACTGAATGTTGTTAATATTAGTTATTCTATCTATCTATATCTATCTATCTATATAGGCATTCAGAAAAATAATGTCTTCTTTCTAATTTGTGTCCACTTGATATTGCAAGGATAGGAAAAAATCTGTCCTTCCACACAGAAACTCCATATTAGACATCTTAATGATCTGATATAGTCATATATGACTGAATTGGATTGTTGTATCTTGTCCCCCAGGGATATTTAAAAGGCCAGTATCTTCTAAAGATTTCCCATTTTTCTTTTGCATTAACAGCAGTTCTTTAAAAAAATCTTGCATAGACTACATGAAAAGTACCATCCCCATTCATTCACATGGTGAAATCTTAATCCAAATGTGATAGTAGGAGGCAAAGCTTTGGAGGAGTAATAATTAAATCATAAGAGTGGAGCTCTCATCAGTGGGATCAGTGCCAGTATGAAAAAGACTACAGAGGCTTGAAACTAAATTATAAGTGGTATACTTAATGCAGTTACACAAATGTTTACTCACAAATGTTTATGCACTGGAAACCTACATAATGCTATAAGCCAAAGTTACTTCAATTAAACGTTCTATTGAGAGGACTCCAGAGATATTTCTTGCCCCCTAACTATATAAAGTTACAATGTGAGAAAATGAGTTCATATTAGACACAATTTATTAACTAGTATCTTTATTTTTGACTTCCAGCCTTCACATAGAAATGAGTGTATACTATTTACAAGCTCACCACTTCCATTCTACCATATTTTGCTACAGTGGTCCTAAGCCATAGGGAGGAATTACTTCTTTTTCTTCTCTTTGATGACTGGTCCCTACTATTATCAGTCAAATAGATATTTTTTTCTTCCTAAGAACATATTTACCAACCTGTCTGAGCAGTTGCCTGAGTCAATGAAATCAAACAATTTATAATTGTTAATAATGGGAAAATTTCATTTTTACTTGGCAGATTTCCAAATTTCTGTTCACTTTCTGTGTGATTTGTTCTTATGTAATTTCCCTTTAGTTTTACCCTGTGGCAGTTAATTATAATATCAAACAGCTATCTCAACACTTTATATTATTACTGAAACTATAATCAGAATCAAAATATAGAGTAATTTAGTTATGTAGTACTGTGTCACTTTGTCCAAGAGAAGAATGTTTGTATTTAAAAATGATTAGATTTTTTTAACTAACATTTCAAGAGGATTTATTAATTGGATGTGGAAACAGACTAAGGCAAAATAGCAGAAATTTAAGAATAGATGCACTGTAGATGAAATCATGCACTAATGCTTGTGGTTATGCCAGCTAATCCATCAAATGAAACTTTTAAATATTATCTATTTGTTGGTTAATCAAAGAAATTGTTCTAACAATAATGTTCTCCAAACAAAGTGGAAAAGCAAAAATGTCTTCTGGCAAAAAATACAAACTCATAGTGAGATATAACAATGATTTGTATTTAAATGGTGAAAATAGGTGAACAGCACTGGTCTTATCAATTGATTGGATTCATTTTGTTATTATTAAAAAGTAAGTCATTAAATACATAAACCACTCAGTACAAGCCCAAGTTGTTGCTCAAGGTTTGAGTGTAATGTTTATGTACAATATCTGAGGTTTAATCCCTGTTGGCATCTAGTTCCCTGAAAATCACCAGAAATAACCTACAAGCTGTTTATATATGACAGGTAACCCAGAGCATAACCAAGTATTTCCCTATATTCCCCTAAGAAGCTGATACCTTTGTTTTCAAATAATAAAAATGATTTTTAAAAGTAGATTAACTATTCAACTCAGTCACTCAAGAGGTTGGTTGAGAATACACGTGATACCTAAAATTGTGATTTTTGTAAGATTGAAATATTATCTTTGGCCTAAACAAAATCAGTATCTAAAAAAATCACTATTTTGCAATATGGTCATGAAAGTGAAAGTTATTATGCAAAAAGGACCTCTCAAAATACTCAAGATAGATACTCAATACCACAGACAGCAGTGATTTGAAATACTATTAACTCCTTGATAAAATGTATACTCTTGTGTTTTTGGAACCCATTTTCATGTTAGTCATATTAAGGTATTTATTCATATACTATGATTGTATTTACAAATTATCCATATCTTTGAAAACTTCTGATGTCACTATATAGATCATTGACAGAAAGAAAATTTCATATGAAATTCAATTGTTCAATTAGCTATCCTTCAAATCTTTACATTTTTGCTGATAATTTGAGGCTCTTTGGATTAATACATATTAACCATTTTCAAATAAATATCTTGCTATTATTTTATTTTCTTGTTTTTGGGGGGGCCACACCGAATGGTGCTCAGGGGTCACTCCTAGCTCTGTACTCAGAAATCACTCCTAGCTCTTGAGACCATATACGTGCCTAGAATTAAACCCTTGCCTGTCCTAATTCAGCTGCTTGAAAGGCAAATGCCCTACTACTGTACTACCACTGCACTCTCAATATTTTGCTATTATTAATCTCAATATTTGTTTCAAGTATTCTTGCCTTTATTGTATATTATAAAATATGAACATTGGCTGAGTTCTCTTATGATTGCTGCTTCTATTGTATAAATTTCCTTAGACATTACCTTTCATTCATTCATGTCTTGAATAAGTGTGTTTCTGCTGTGCTCTATAGATT
The DNA here is from genome assembly GCA_004027635.1 of Crocidura indochinensis. NCBI lineage: Eukaryota > Metazoa > Chordata > Mammalia > Eulipotyphla > Soricidae > Crocidura > Crocidura indochinensis. The sequence goes on along the minus strand of PVKC010000538.1, from coordinate 54,934 downwards.
TGATTCTTGCTTTCCTAATTTAGTCTGACAATCAATATTTTATGGGAGTAAATTTTACCAAACACATATAAGACGTTTGATGTGGGATTACTGGCAATTCTTATTTTCCTATAATTTTCTCTGAAGTATCAAATTTTCTTTTTTTTTGTTCCTCTGTACTATTATTGTTATATTAAATCATTTCTTTAACACCACGATTACAAACATAACTGTAGTGGGATTTCAGTCATAACAAGAACATCCTCCTTCACTAATGCAACCTTCTCATCACTAATGCCCTTATCTCTTCCCTCCCCCACTCTTTGTCTGCATTCCAGACAGGTCTTCTACATCCCTCACTCACTAAAATAGTTATGATAGTTCTCAGCATAGTTATTTCTCTAACTGCACTCATGTGATGAGCTTCATATTTTGAGCCAGTCCTTCCAGCCCTCAACTCTGGGAATTATATCAATGTCTTTAATTATTCTTAAAACTCGTAGATGAGTGGGACTATTCTGTGTCTCTCTCCCTCTGACTAATTTTACTCAGCATAATAGATTCCATATACATCCATGTATAGGAAAATTTTATGACTTCATCTCTCCTGACAGCTGCAGTATATTCCATTATGTATATGTGCCACAATTTCTTTAGTCATTTATCTGTTGAAGGGCATCTTGGTTGTTTCCAGAGTCTGGCTATTGTGAAATGTGCTGCAATGAATATAGATGTGAGGAAGGGTTTTTTGTATTGGATTTTTGTATTTATACGATATATCCCTAGGAGTGGTATAGCTGGGTCAAATGGGAGCTCAATTTCCAATTTGATGAGGAATCTCCAAATTGTTTTCAATAAGGGCTGGTCTAGATGATATTCCCGCCAGCAGTGAATGAGAGTTCCTTTCTCTCCACATCCCTGCCAGCACTCATTGGTCTTATTCTTTGTGATAAGTACCAGTCTCTGTGGTGTGAGATGGTACCACATTGTTTTTGCATCTCCCTGATAATTAGTGATTTGGAGCACTTTTCTTGTGCCTTTTGGCCATTTGTTTTTCTTCTTTGAGAAATTGTCTGTTCATTTTTTCTCTCCAATTATTGATGGGGTTAGAAAGCGTATCCACTGCTGGTGGGAATGCCATCTAGTCCAACCTTTATGTAAAGCAATATGGAGATTCCTCCAAAAGCTGGAAATTGAGCTCCCATACGATCCAGCTATACAACTCCTAGGGATATACCCTCGGAACACAAAAATACGATACAAAAATCCCTTTCTCACACCTATATTCATTGCAGTGCTAATTTCAATAGCCAGGCTCTGGAAACAGCCCAGATGCCCTTAAACAGATGAATGGCTAAAGAAACTGTGATATATATACACAATGGAATATTATGCTGAAGTCAGGAGAGATGAAGTCATGAAATTTTCTTATACATGGATGTACATGGAGCCTATTATACTGAGTGAAATAAGTCAGAGGGAGAGAGATAGACACAGAATAGTCTCACTCATCTATGGGTTTTAAGAAAAATAAAAAACATTCTTGCAATAATTTTCAGAGACAAAAGAGAGGACAGATAGAATCCCAGACCAGTACATGAAGCGTGTGAGTGGGTGAGTGCAGTTAGAGAAATAACTACATTAAGAACTATCATAAAAATGTGAATGAATGAGGGAAGTAGAAAGCCTGTCTAGAGCACAGGAAAGGATGGGGTGGAGAGGAGGGAGATTAGGGACATTGGGGATGGGAATGTTGCACTGGTGATGTGGAGTGTTCTTTAAATGACTGAAACACATCCACAATCATGTTTGTAATCAAGGTATTTAAATAAAGATATTTAAAAAATTAAAAAAACAAAAACATACAAAAAAGAGAAAGAAAACTACCAAACCCTTCTTAAAGAAATAAAAGAAGACACATGGAAATGGAGCCATATACCCTAGTCATCGATTGGGAGGAATAACATTAAAATGGCAATACTCCCCAAGGCATTTTACAGATTTAATGCAATCCCTCTAAGTATACTCATAACATTCTTCGAAGGCATGAATCAAACACTCCTGAAACTCATCTGGAACAATAAATACCCAAGAATAGCTAGAACAACCCTTGGGACACATCACTTTTCCTAACTTTAAAATGTATTACAAAGCAATAGTCATCAAAACAGCATTATGATGGAATAAAGACAGACCCTAAGATCAGTGGAATAGACTAGAGTATTCAGAGAATGCTCTCCAGATATACAAAGATATACAATCAATTATTCTTTGATAAAGGGGCAATACATGCAAAATAAAACAAGGAAAGTCTCTTTAACAAGTGGTGTTGGCACAAATGGTCAGCCACTTGCAAATAAACGGACTCAGACCTCCAACTAACACCATGCACCAAGGTTAAATTCAAATGGATTAAAGACCTTGATATCAGACCTGAAACCATAAGGCATTTAGAACACCATGTAGGTAAAACACTCCAGGACATTGAGAGTCATCTTCAAAGAAGAAACAACACTCTAAACAAGTTGAAGCAGAGATACACTAATGGGACTATTTTAAGCTGACAAACTTCTGCACCTCAAAAAAATTAATGCCTAGGGTACAAAAGCCACCCACAGAATGGGAGAAGCTATTCACCCAATACCCATCAGATAAGGGGATAATATCTAAGATATACAAGCTACTGACAGAGCTTAACAAAAAAAAAAATCTAAGCCCATCAAAAAATGTCCTACTTATTTTGTAGTTAATAAATTTTACCTTAATTGTTTTCTAGTTGATATTTTAACTATAATTCTTAGGTATTTTTAATAGCTTTGGATTTTCAGTGTGGATATTTAATGTAATATGTGTATGTGATTTAATGCTCTTGAGTTTTAAATTATATACCTGATGTAGTAAAAACTATGGTATGTTTTGAGGTATATTTGTAACAATAAAATCACTACATTCACAAGGTACAAGAAAATTTCCCATCTACAAATTCTTAAATTTAATCCTCTTACCACAAGGCCCTTCAAGCACTATGAGGTGCGGGACTATTACTAAGATGGTCAAAGGAATTACTTGAAAGACCAAATAAATGATGCTATGTTGGTGTACATGGCAGTTGCTGTGTAAGATCAAGGTATATTTTGCTATGTTTTTAAAGAAGTTTGTATAATTTGAATCTCTGCATCATCAACGAAGACATCTGAGATGTCTTATCTGTTTTCCAATTTGAGCAAACTAACATAAAAAATAAAGTGTACTCTTAATAAGGTACTTCACATTAATTTTAATTAATTTTAATTATGGTTAAATAAACATAAATAATGAATGTGTAAGCCAATACTTTAATCAAAATTAGCAATATTTTCGACTTTAATTTTGAAACTTTTAAAAAGTAAATTGCACTTGAGTCATACCAATTCTTCTTCCCCAATAACTACTAGACTAAGAACAGCAGATCCCAGAAATTAGCAACCATATGAGGGCATTTCCACTGAGTTACTCATAATCTGTTATATGGAACAAATCCCCATCATGAAGAGAGTTAGAGAATAGATAACTTTGATCTACTGTGCAGTCAAAGGCCAGGCAGAGCTCAGAAACAGCCAGAAAGCCCTCATGAAATCAAAGCGAAACTTTGTCATCACTGAGGATGATATTGCATGTCTCTCAAATATTCATGTGATTCAGATTTCAATATAGCATCTCAGCAAATAAAATTATGACATTTTATTTGCTCAAAAATTGATTCAAGGGGCCCGGGGGTGGCACTGGAGGCAAGGTGCCTGCGCTAACCTAGGACGGACCTCGATTCGATCCCCCGGTTCCCCATATGGTCCCCCGTGCCTGCCAGGAGCGACTTCTGAGCAAATAGCCAGGAGTAAACCCTGAGTGTCACCGGGTGTGACCCAAAACCAAAAAAAAATTGATTAAAAAATGCATATTTAAGCATTCCAAATTTCACTAAGAAGGGAGGCAATTGACCTTTGACTAGAAATCATTTTACTGCCACTACATATTTTAAATTAACGTTTTTTAAGGAAGTTACCATGAATTAGCTAAAATCATCTCGAAAATAATTTAAGACTCACAATTTCTGATTCCAAAACTGTTTATAAAACTAAAGTAATTTAAACAGTTGTACTGGAATAAGGAGAGTCACAGACCATTGAAATAGATTGAGAGTTCAGAAATAAATCCTCACAATGACATTTCATTGATCTTGCATTAAAAATGCCAAGAAAATTCTGTATAAATGAAAATTATCTATCAATTAATGTCAATGGGTTAATCTTTTACATGGATAACTACATGCAAAATAATGGAAGTTAGACTCTTGTCTCACAAAAGAAAGAAAAATATCCCAATATGGATTAAATGATACTATAAAATTTATAATCCTCTGAAAAGAAAACTTAAACAATTTTTACAGATACAGTTTTGAAAAACAAAACAAGGAAAACATAAAGAAACAGAATTATAGGTTTTTTTTTGTTTATTTTAATTATTTTTAATGAAAAATAAAGAATCTGGACAGAGAGTAATAGTACAATGTATATAAAGAGAGAGTTCTTGCCTTGCAAACAGCTAACCCAGGTTTGATCTCTGGCACCACATATGGTCTTCCAGGAATGATCCCTAAGTACAAAGAACGGAGTAAGCACTAAGCATTGCAGTTAGTGGGCCACAATTAAGCACAAATTACTGAATGTATAAGAAACAGGGAAGAACAAGATCAGTGACTTTTTAGATGTTGGATTTGATGTAGGGAGGTTACATAAAATAGCTGAATTCATATCATTGTAATGCTTTAGAGTAGGGAAGTGGTTGAAGCTCTGTTTTCTAGCTTTTGTTCTTCACAAATTATAAGACATAGAAGAGTTGCAGCAACAATTCTCCTTGATTTTTCCTTTTGTGTCAAGATTCAAGCTGTCATTCCTTGGAATAATGCCATCTTCCAATAATGTTGCTTCTGTACAATTAATATAAGTGATGAAAAATAAGTTACATAGATTCATATTCTCTATGGCAAAGGTTGCAGCTGTTTCAAGAAACAAGGAGGAAATTGACTGAAAATAAACAAACAAAAACCAAACATAAAACTCAAGATAAGGAATTCATAGGTAGCATAATTGTATTTTAACTTTGTAAAAGTTGAAGAATATTACAAATGAACATTTTCAGCTTTGAAATTGGCATTTTTCATTTTTACATCAGCCTTTTATGTGACAGTCTCGCATAAGAAATTAACTGGTGTAAATGATATGTAATTTTCCCCTGATGATCAGTGATCCTATGGCTTCATTGACTTCCCCACCTTCTGATGTTACTACTCTTTGTACATTCTAATACAATCACCTACAATAACAATGTTGGTAATAATTACACCCCACTGACTTCTCTTACAATACTTTCATATGGCTAGTCTTTTATTGCTATTTCGTGCTGAGCTTTCTTCCCCAGCATTTAAAATTCCCTACTGCCTTTATTTAAAATTACTGAAGCATATAAGCAAAAAAAAAATACATCACTCCCTTTGAAAATAGATTTTTTGAGACTACTAAGAATCAAAATCTCTGGCTCATTTTTAAAAAGAAAGTCAAAGTAACTCAATATTATTAGCATGAATTTAATAAAAAGTCCTGTGCATAAAATATATAGCACTTTGAAAGATTACCTGAAGCTTTGGAAATCCAAGCTCTGGAAAGTATAACCATTAATTGTGGGCAAAATATTATATATACAAATCACAATAGAATAGATTTAGACATTTGCTAAACAATAAAACAAATTCTGGGTTGGTTTTAATAATAATAAACTGGGAAGGGGTCTTCTTAATACTTAAAATCTTAAAAAGATTCTGTTCAGGAAGACAAATAAAATATTTTATAGAACTCCTATAGATATTTTTTCTAAGTTATCCATTGCAAGATCTTTGTTCAAACTGCTGCTTGCCACAACTGCTAAGACTGCATCAGCCAGTAGTAATGTGAAATCACTGCTGTTGAATGCTTTTAGTAAGTGTTCCAGAGATGGGATTATCCAAAAGCCTTGTTTCTGAGTCAAATTTAGTAAAAAACAAAGTCTGTGATGGAACTGCTCCAGAAACTGCCAGACATGATAAATAGTGGCAGTTCTTTCTGAATCTATCTTGCTCTTTTAGATGACTGCTGGGTTCTGGTTTCATGGTTACCTCGTTTGTAACATGGCTTTCAAGTTACAAATGCTAGAGAACTGAGAAGAGATATATGATTATAGGACATATTAAAATGTGGTCATGACAATTTCTTTTTTTTTTCTTTCTCACTTTTCTGGTTTTGGGGCACACCTAGCCATGCTAAGATGTTACACCTGATTCTGCACTCAAATATTACTCCTTGTGATGCTAGGGAACCATATATAGTTTTGGTGATCAAACCTGGCTTGTCCATGTGCAAGAAAATGCACATTTAATATTAATATTAATAAAGTGCTAATTTAATATTCGACCACAAAGGGGGCCGGGCAGTGGCGCTGGATGTAAGGTGCCTGTGCTAACCTAGGACAGACCTCGGTTCAATCCCCCGGTTCCCCATATGGTCCCCCGTGCCTGTCAGGAGCGACTTCTGAGCGAATAGCCAGGAGTAATGCCTGAGCATCACCGGGTGTGGCCCAAAAATATCCGGCCACAAAAGATAACATTTCAAAACCAAGATTCAAGAATTTTTGAATAGTAACTCCTTGTACATAAACACATTTGGTTAAATTTAATAGTCTGGAAATGTTTAACAGTTGCTTCCCTTATTTTTTCTTCTCTTCTGCTTCTTCTTCTAGAAAATTTTTTTGGTTTTTCGAGCCACACTCATTTGATGCTCAGGGGTTACTCCTGGCTAAGCACTCAGAAATTGCCCCTGGCTTGCGGGGGTGGGGGGGAGGCATATGGGACGCCAGGGGATCGAACCATGGTCCTTCCTTGGCTAGTGCTGGCAAGGCAGACACCTTACCTCTAGCGCCACCATGCTGGCCCCTTTTTCTTGAGATTTTTAATGTCACTACTGTTCATCACTCTGAAAATGTTTTCTACATGGATAACCCACTCTTCCATATACACTTGACTTAAAGATAAGGTAAAAATCATTGGAGAAAGAGTATATTGTGTATGGCCTTGCATGTCACTGATCTAGTTCAATTCCACATACCATCTATAGACGGAGCTACCAAGAGTGATTCCTGATGATAGAGTCCGGATTAAACCCTGAGCATCAGTTATTGCTCCAAAATAACACATATAATAATGCATTACATTTATAGAAAGAAAATAATACGAATAGTAATATATATTAGGAAGAACTGGTATATTTATAGAATCAGAATGTAATGGCTCAGTTTGATTAACCATTTCCAAATCATTACTGTGTATATGCATGCATATTTGCTTCAACAGATTTAAACCATAGGAAACAGTTCCTAGAGAAAACTAATAAAAATAGCTCAATTTTTTCATTATCATGATTCCATCCTGCCTTAACAAGTTGTGCAGTCTAAGAATTCATTTTGGTTATGGTTATATTGACCATATAATATCTGCATTTCTAATAGAAATACACAATGATAGCTTTCCCTGTGGTAACTGTAAGCAATGGAGTAGAATTTCAATTAGTCATCTGAGAGCTACAACTCTAGAGGACTGAGATCAGATGCAAGCTACTCGATGCTGTCTTTATTTTGCCTCTCATTCATACATCTGGTTATTGAGTTTTAGTGAAGATGTTACATTACCTGTGAATTTTAGATATATGTTTTTCTTTCCATGGGTATTTTAGTGAACTTTCATCCCAGAAATGTGAATAATATAGCTCAGGAATTTATTGAAGATGAGATAAAGCAAGAACAGGAAAAATAGGCAAACTCAGCGAGTTATCAGGAAAAAAAGTCTCCTTCCATTTCCTACATAATCAATGTGGCTTTCATTTAATCACAAATGGTATTTAATTCACCTTATATTTTCTTCTTTATTTTTCTTTAAATATTTATTTTAACACTGTGTTTTTAGGTAGTTCCTTCTTTAATATAGTAGTAAATAAACTTTATAGATTAGAAAGAGGTTGGAAAATGTTTTTATTTCTATAAGATATTTAAAATAGTTTATTTTCAAAAATTGCAAGAGGAATTTTTTCCCTAATTAGAATTAGTTTTATGGTGACTTTGAACTTTTAAATAATAGCATCTGCTTTTCCAACAACTAATACTGTGTTTCAAATAAAGTTAAATGTTACATACATATACATATTATATAAGTATCTTAGTTCTCTCTAAAATTAAGCTCTAATAAATTTACATTTATCATTTTATATATAAATATATATTTGTTTTTGGGCCACACCCTGTGATATTCAGAGGTTACTGCTGGCTATGAGCTCAGAAATCACTCCTGGCTTGAGGGACCATATGGGACGCTCTGCATTTGAACTGCAGTTTGTCTCAGCTTAGCATGTGCAAGGCAAATGCCCTAGCAATCCCAATTGCTCCTGTCCCTCATTATGTTACTTAAAATAAAAAGATATGGAGAAACTATGAGTGCTGCCTATGTGTTTGTCTCCTGTAGTGTCTCCTGAACCTCTTGGGAGTGGGTCAAAAAGGGCCCAGAAAATTCGCTTTCCCAGAGGCTCATTAAAGGGGCAAGAACACCAAGGAACTGCTTCCAAAAGTGAAAACTGGCTATAAGCAGTACATTGCAGAAGGCAGGTTCCCTGCTTGTGACATCAGGCTCGGAAAATCTATGCCGGCCCAGTAGGGCCTGACTGTGAGAAACTATGAGTTCTGCCTTTGTGTGTTTGTTTCCTGTCCTGTCTCCTGAACCTCTTGGGAGTGGGTCGAAAAGTGCCCAGAAAATTCACCCTCCCAGAGGCTTCAGAAGAGCATGGCAACTCTGCTTTTTTTACCTGGCTGTGCACACTTTCTAAGGAAAGAATGCCATTGCAACAAGAAGAAACATATCACACTAAGTACTGTGCTGGATTACTGAAGCCCAGCATTTCTCCCCAGACTGTCTTCTCTGTTGCATGCTCAGGCCTAAGATTTCATCCTGTGTGAGGCTTCATCCATGGAGGGCCCCCTTCCTTGGAAGCAAGTCGACCCACCCAGAAAGAGTAGAGCCAGAGGAGTATGGCTGCAGACATCATTTAGCCAATGAATACCACCACACACATAGAAAAACCCAAAATACAAGTGTGACAATGGGGAATCAATGTGGGCCAGCATCAGACATAGAGAATGAAGATGACATAGAGAATTTCTGATGAGAAGAAAATGACCAACCTACTAATCAATTTCTCAGAGAAGGAATTTAGACAAGAAATATGGAAGATGCTCAAAGAACTCAAAGAAACCATGGATCGAGTTGAACAGAACACTAATAAAAAGCAAGAAAATATGAAGACAGAAATAAAAAATATTCAACCTGTAATAACAGGTCAAATAATAGGCCTGAAAAACTTAGTAAATCAATTGAATAATAAAAAGAATAAGCTCTCCAACAGTCTAAAAGAAGATGAGAATAGAATTGGTGCTGTGGAAGATGAGATAAATAACTCCAAACAGCAGAAGAGATTGGAAAAAAAAAACTTAAAGCAAATGAACAGACAATGGAAAAATTAGTCAAAGAATGGGAATAGATGAAAATAGAAGTCTATGATAAAATCAACAGAGACAACTTAAGAATCATTGGAGCTTCAGAGACCCAGGAAGAAAATTTCCAGGAAGAATCAATGGTCAAGAACATAAATAAAGAGAAAATTCCAGAGCTAAATAATATATGTGAGCAAATCCTGCATGCTCGAAGAGTACCAACCAAAAGAGACCCCAGAAAAGAATACCCCAAGACACATTCAAGTCACAATAACATATCCCACAAATAGAGACAGAATTCTGAAAGCAGCAAGGTCAAAAAAGAAAATTACATTCAAGGGAACATCCTTGATATTTTAGCAGACCTGTCACCAGAAACACTCAAGGCCAGAAAGCAGTGGTGGGACATAGTGACAAAACTCAATAAAATAAAAGCTTTGCCTAGAATACGATACCCAGCAAAACTCACTTTCAGGTTTGACAGAAAACTACATGGTTTCACAGACAAACAAGAGCTCAGAAATTTTACAGACTCAAAACCCGTCTTAAGAGAAAAACTGAAAGACCTAATTTAGGACAAGACTGACCAACAGACACACAAAATTTTGATATAAAGATGGCATTAAATGCCTGGACAATTCTTTCTCTCAATGTCAATGGACTAAATGCACCAGTTAAGACACACAAAGTGGCTAAATGGATCAAAAACTGAATATAACCTTCTGCTGCCTACAAGAAATGCACCTGAATAGTTAGAACAAACATAGAGTCAAAATAAAAGACTGGAGGAAAATTATCCAAACAAATAACACCCATAAAAAAGCTGAAGTGGCCATACTAATATCAGATAATGCAAACTTTATATTCATGAAAGTTGTAAGAGACAAAGATTGACATTTTGTATTAATCAAGGGATATGTAAAGCAGGAAGAAATCACTCTCCTAAACATACATGCAACGAATGAGGGGCCAGCAACATATTTAATAAAATTGTTGACAAATCTGAAAAATAATATCAATAACAACACAATAATTGTGTGGGGGGGACCTCAACACAGCTCTGTCAACACTGGATAGGTCAACCAGACTGAAACTCAACAAGAATATACTAGACCTGAGAAGAGAAATGGAAGAAAGAGGTCTAGTAGATATATACAGGACACTCTATCCCCAGAAACCTGGATACACATTTTTCTCCAATGTACATGGAACATTCTCCAGGATAGACTACATGCTGGCACATAAAACATACAGAAAACATATTAAGAGGATAGAAATTTTGCAGGCTACCTTCGCTGACCATAAGTCTCTGAAGTTAGATGTGAACTACAAAGGGACACAGAAGAAAAACTTTAACACCAGGAAGTAAACAGCCTCATACTGTATAACCAATGGGTCCAAGATGAAATCAAAGAGGAAATCAAAACTTTCCTGGAAACAAATGATATTAAAGATAGAAACTATCAGAACTTTGGGACACAGTAAAAGCAGTACTGAGAGGAAAATTTATAGCTTTTCAAAACACACATCAGGAAGGAAGAAGGGACCTACCTGAAGAGCTTAGTGAAGCAGCTCATAGAATTAGAAAGTGCTCAACAAAAGGACTCAAATATAAGGATACAGAAAAAAATAACAAAGCTGAGAGGAGAAATCAACAAAGTGGAAACCCAAAAAACAATCTGAAAGATCAACAAAAGCAGAAGTTGGTTCTTCAAAAAATAAGCAAGATTGATAGTCCAATGGCAAAACTAACAAAGAAAGAGAGAGAGAAACTTGATAACTCATAGTAGGAATGAAAGAGGAGATATCATTACTGATATGGCAGAGATTCAAAGGGTAATCAGAAACTACTTGGAGAAACTCTATGCCACTAAAAATGAGAACCTGGAAGAAATGGATAAATTCTTGGACTCTTATATAATTCAAAGGTTGAAGGAAGAGGTTGTAGCATATCTAAACATTCCCATCACTATTGATTAAATTAAAATGGTAATCAAATGTCTGCCCAGAAACAAAAGCCCAGGCCCAGATAGATTCACTAATGAATTCTTTCAAACTTTCCAAGAGGAACTATTACCAATCCTGGTAAGACTCTTTCATGAAATCAAAACACAGGAACACTTCCAAATAGCTTTTATGAAGCCAACATAACATTGATACGTAAACAAGAGAGAGATGTTACGAAAAAAGAAAATTACAGATCAATATCGCTGATGAATGCAGATACAAAGATCCTCAACAAAATCCTGGCAAATAGGATTCAATGCCTCATTAACATCATCCACTACGATCAAGTAGGAATCATCGCAGGAATGTAAGAATGGTTTAACATCTGTAAATATATCAACATAATACACAATATCAACAACAATAAAAATCACATGATCATATCAATAGATGCAGAGAAAGCATTTGATAAGATACAACACCCATTCTTGATCAAAACTCTCAGCAAGATTGGAATGAAAGGAACCTTTCTCAATATAGTTAAGGACATCTACCACAAGCCAGTGGCAAATATTATACTCAATGGAGAAAAACTACAAGCCTACCCTCTAAATTCTGGCACAAGATAAGGCTGTCCTCTCTCACCACTCCTGATCAACATAGCACTGGAAGTACAGGTTATAGCGATCAGGCAAGAAAAAGATATCAAGGGAATCCATATAGGAAAGGAAGAAGTCAAGCTATCACTGTTTGCAGATGCCATGATACTCTACTTAGAAAACCCTAAAGACTCTAGCAATAAGCTTCTAGAAACAGTGGACTCATATAGCAAGGTGGCAGGCTACAAAATTAACACAAAAAATCTATGGCCTTTCTATACACCAATAGTAATAAGAAAGAAATGGACATTAAGGAAACAACCCCATTCACAAGAGTGCAAACAAGCTCAAATATATTAGAATCAACTTGACTAAAAATGTGAAGGACCTATACAAAGAAAACTATAAAACTCTGCTCCAGGAAATAAGAGAGGACATGCAGAAATGGAAACACATACCTGCTCATTGATTGACAGGATTAACATCATCAAAATGGCAATACTCCCCAAAGCATTGTACAGATTTAATGAGATTCCTTATAAAGATACCCATGACATTCTTCAAAGAAGTGGATCAGGCAATTTTGAAATTCATTTGGAACAATAAACACCCTAGAATATCTAAAGCAATCATTGGGACAAAGAATATGGGAGGAATTACATTCCACAACTTTAAAATTTATTACAAAGCAATAGTTATCAAAACAGCATTGTATTGGAATAAAGACAGGCCCTCAGATAAGTGGCATAGACTTGAATACTCAGGGAATGTTTCCCAGACATACAATCATCTAATTTTTTATAAAGGAGCAAGAAATCCTAAGTGGAGCAAAGAAAGCCTTTTCAACAAGTGGTGTTGGCACAACTGGCAAGCCACTTGCAAAAAAATTGAACTTAGACCCCCAGTTAACATCATGTACGAAGGTAAAATCCAAATGGATTAAAGACCTAGATATCAAACTCGAAACCATAAGATATATAGAACAACATGTAGGTAAAAGACTCCAAGACATTGAGACTACAGGCATCTTCAAGGAGGAAACTGCACTCTCCAAGCAAGTGAAAGCAGAGATTAACAGATGGGAATATATTAAGCTGAGCAGCTCCTGCACCTCAAAGGAAATAGCGCCCTGGATACAAGAGCCACCCACTGATTGGGAGATACCATTCACCCAAAACCCATCAGATAAGGGGCTAATCTCCAAAATATACAAGGCACTGACAGAATGCTTTAAGAAAAAAACATCTAATTCCATCAAAAAATAGGGAGAAGTAATGGACAGAAACTTTGACAAAGAAGAAATACAAATGGCTAAAAGACACACAAAAAAATTCTCCACATCACTAATCATCAGGGAGATGCAAATCAAAACAACTATGAGGTACCACCTCACACCACAGAGATTGGCACACATCACAAAGAATGAGAACAGTGTTGGCGGGGATGTGGAGAGAAAAGAACTCTTACCCACTGCTGGTGGGATTGCCATCTAATTCAACCTTTATGGAAAGCGATATGGAGATTCCTCCAGAAACTGGAAATCAAACTCCCATACAATCCAGCTTCACCACTCCTAGGAATATACCCTAGGATCACAAAAATACAATACAAAAACCCCTTTCTTACATCCATATTCATGCAGCACTTTTTACCATAGCAAGATTCTGGAACAATCAAGATTCCCTTCAACATATGAATGGTTAAGGAACTGTGGTAGATATACACAATGGAATATTATGCATGTCAAGAGAGATGAATAAAGTCATGAAATTTTCCAATACATGGATGTACATGGAACCTATTATGCTGAGTGAAATAAGTCAGAGAGAGAGAAAGAGAGAGAGAGAGAGAGACAGAATTGTCTCACTCATCTATGGGTTTTAAGAAAAATGAAAGACATTCTTGCAATAACAATTTTCAGACATAAAAGAGAGAAGGCTGGAAGTTACAGCTCACCTCATGAAGCTCACCACAAACAGGGATGAGTTTAGTTAGAGAAATAAATATATTTTGAACTATTCTAAAAATGAGAATGTATGAGGGAAATAGAAAGCCTGTACAAGCGGGGGTTGGATGGGGAGGAGGGAGATTTGGAACATTGGTGATGGGAATATTGCACTGGTGATGGGTGGTGCTCTTTACATGACTGAAACCCAAACACAATCATGTATATAATCAAGGTGCTTAAATAAAATATAAAAAAGTATTAAAACTAATCTAGCAACTTAAAAAATATATAAAGACAGAAATGAACTTGTACCCAAACAAGTTAGATTTATACAGACTGAGTTGCATTCATTGTTCTTCATTGAGAATTTTTCGTATATTCATAATTAAATTACACAAAATAGAAGGAAGGAAGGAAGAAAAGAAGGAAGGAAGGAAGGAAGAAAGTAAGAAAGAAAGTAAGAAAGAAAAAAAGACAAGAAAGTCAAAAAAGAAAGAAGAAAAATAGAGACAGAAAAAGAAAGAAGAAAGATGAAACGAGAAAAAAAGATGAAATGAGAAAGAAAAAAATGAAAGGAAAGAAGGAATGAAAGGACAAAAGAAAAACTATCCAGATTTTTTGAGGAATTTTTTTATCAGGATTAATGATTATGCTTATGTTTTCCTGAATATGTGCATTTTTTCATTATTTTCAAGACATACTAAATTTATTCCAAATATAGATATATTGCATTACTGCTTAAAATTAAAAACTGGAGTTCAATTGTACATTGTTTACTTAAAATTAGCTTATATGGAGTAGAATTCAATAAGGAGTTATTTTGCATTAGATCTAAATATCAAAATATAATAATGTAAATTTTCGCAATGTTTTCATGTATGTTTTGTCATCCTCTAAATTATGCATCATCAAGACATGTATATTATATATTAATTTTTGATAAATTATTTAGAATAAATCTTAAATTAGTAGGGCTGGAAAGATAGCATGAAGGTAGGACATCTGCCTTGTATGCAGAAGGACGGTGGTTCAAATCCTGGCATCCCATATGCTCCCTTGAGCCTGCCAGGAGTGATTTCTGAGCATAGAGCCAGGAGTAACCCCTGAGTGCTACCATGTGTGACCCCAAAACAAAAAATAAACAAAAAAAACTTAAATTATTTGCAATAAAAAATTAATATATTTAAATTACTCTTCATTTCAAGAGGAAAATATAACTTTTAATATTAAAATATGTTATATTTCCTAATCTAGTTCAGAAAAATATATCCAATATATATTTATAAAATTTTTCTATAATGCAAAGTTTTATTTTCATTATCTTTTTATAAAAGTGGCTTACAAAGTTAACCATAATATAATTGTTTCATACTTAATTGTTCATACTTCATTTTCCAAACAAATCCTACAGCCAGTGAAACATTCTCTCCACCATCACACCCAGTTTACAATCTACCCCGAACCTGTATCCTTAGTAGGCAAAAATATGTTATATTGTTTGTTACAATTAAATGGCTAATGGAATTGTCAATAAAAGACTTTAGAAAATAATTGGACTACTGTTATATCTTACAACGGGGTGATTAAGCCATTGTCTTAGGTTTGAATAAACTATTTGCTAATAGTTTAGCATTCTATGTTGTATGTTTTTGTTTGTTTACTGAGCTTAGTTGCCTTCTTTGCTACTTTGCATCTAATTTAGTAGGATCCTATTGGAGTCTGAGTATTGAGGAATTTGGACATGCAGCATGACCCCACATACAGCTGCATGCTCTATGAACTCAATGATCCGTATAACTGGGCTGATTAGTTTACATTAGTTAAAAAATTTGAAATATGCTAAGCATGTTTACAGGTCAGAAACTGAAATTGCCAGAATTGACATTGCACTCTTATCCTAAAACAATCTACAAAATCATAAGAAAATCTACATTATGCTACATGGACTTTCAGCTGAGAGATTTGAATCATCCAGCTTATTAGGGATAAAATGCTTTATTTAAAATTGAAAGAATCATGAGAACTTACACATCTTAACCACATCTATAAACATTCTTCACAAGCACAACTAAGTGTTTGACTAAGTCACTAAATTCACTAGTGGGCCTAGATTGACACATTTAACTATCACAAATACATGTCTACAGATGTAACAAATTAATGTCTATTTAGTTTAATTATAAATAGGTTCCCAATCTCATTAATTACACACATTAGTTGTTAAACATATTCTGTAAGAATGGCAATTAGGTAACTAAAAAAACATAATGATTAATTAATAGGCACTTGTTTTTCAAATAAGCAAGCTTACTAAATATAAAGCATAATATTTAAAAAGGTCTGGGCCATGTATGAATAAAAAGTTCAATACTATCATTAGTAGCAATTCAACTTCGAACAATTTATTTAATATCTCTAAACTCAGTATCGTCAATGAGAAACATGTCCAGTACAAAATGTAGTCAACATTAATACTTTTCTTTAAAATAAGCAAGAATATGTTTTTGTGTTTCATAAACAATAATTCTTTTACTACAACTCAACTATCAACTCTCCTCCTATGGCTTTGAAAAATTGGATAAATATTAGTAATTATAAAATTTGTTTCCAAAGAAAAAATTATCAATAATTTACACTTTTTAAGTATATTGCTGGATTTTCAAGAACTAGGACAAATTAAGATTAATGTATGTATAAATGTAGGACAAGAATAAAATTATGAGACTAGGAAGGAGCCCAAAGATTGAAAGCTGGGGCAATTAATGTTGAATCCAAAAATGAGAGGTTTAGAGGAGAGTATTTTTGGCAGAAAAGGTTTCATGTGCCTTGTTAACCATTAATTACCTAGTATTTTCCTTTCTCTAAAACACATTCTCTGTGAATTTGATTAACACTTAGTCTTCTGAAGTATATCTTACTTTAGAGGAATAAAAAGATCTCTTCTGTTCAAATTTTGTGCCAGGTAATACTTCTGACAACTCCTATAAAAAGGCCTATTCTAGCATTTTTTTTTTGATAATCATCTAGTCCTGGCTTAAGAATGAGAGAAAATAATTTAACAAAAGAGACTAAGTATGTAAAAATAAACCAGAATAGGCATATAAAAATAGAATATTGTGAAAGGAGGCATTTTAATAGTCAGTTGTAATGCTGGATTTATTCCCATAACATCAGATAAAATGGTGAACCTTTTGAAAAGGAAAATTTTTACACTAAATTATTTCAAAATGAATTATAAATTTGAATTTTTCTTAAAAAGCATAAATATATTTGAAAATTTTTCAAACTCTATAAAAGCAAAATTACTTTTCCTTTTTGCTTTTATACCTATTGATGTACTCCTCATTTTTATAAAAATCAGAAAATTATAATTTATTGAATTAATAAATTAATATTGTACAAATAATCAAAGAATATTTTAATTTCTCTACCTTAAACTAGATTGTCAAATATGGCCAAAAGTCATGCATTATTTTCTTAAATAGTTCAAGATATAATGTGACCTTTAACTAAAATTATTTTAAAATTTAGAGCCTACCTTTATTCCTAATACAAAGAAATAATGATTTCTCTATTTTCAGTGTATATATCTAAATAAGACACCCAACCTTCAAGTGACTTCTTCAGATAGAGTAAATTCTGAAGAGAACTTACAGAGTTTATATATTTACACAAGAAAAATTTTGTTAACTCCCTACCAGACATGTAGTCTAGAATTCTGTACAAATTTAATAAATATGCTTAAGATAAAACATCTCATAGTGCTCAGTTGTTCAACAGATATTTCATGACGGGAGCAAAGTGAATGACTTCAGAAAATATTAATCAGTGAAAGAAGAGAATAGATGATTTCTTTTAACATTTGGCATTAGTTTGAGATTTGAATGAGTATGAATAGAAATAGTGTTGAACTCAGACTATCAATGGCGACTTTAATGACAAAACTAATGCTCAGTTTTCGAGGGCTGAAATAATTTACTTGATAACTCAAGGAACCCTTTTATTGTCCACAAGGAACAGCAATTTGGCCCAAACCATAGAGAAAAAAATGGTTTTTGTGTGTTTTTTTTCCAGAACTAGTGTAATCTTAATCTGTGTGAAAGTTCACGGAGATGCTGAAATAGTAACAAGTTGGAAAAGGATCAACCAAATTAAGAAAGTTATGCTTAATAGATAGAAAATAAAGCAAATCTAGAGGAAGAAAGTACTAAAGGGAGAGGGCCCTTGCTTTGCATGCAGCTGACCTAACTATCTCTAGCACCCCATTTTGTAAGCATAGAACAGGAATAAAATATGAGCACTACCAGATAGAGTCCAATGGGTGTGGGGTAAGGGGACTCAGTCTTCTTTTATGGCCAATGTACCATCAAAGTTTAAGTAATAGCGAAAAGTACAAAGTGTAAAACCACCAGGTAAAGCTGCTCTCTATCATGAATGTCTTATTTGCTTCAGGCATGCGCTGGAAGAAGGAACTTAGTGAGATGATTCAGTTAAACAAAACAAATATATGGCTTCGTCAACAAAATGTTCTGAATAAATTAATAGTCATTAATAAGAAAAAGTGATTTTTCCTTCAATGTTCACTAATTTGATTTACTTTCTAGATTTGTATGAGGTCTTTTTTAATAATTATTAAATATTATCCACCATGATTTACTTTATATTTCATAAATTAAGCATATTCATGATCACTTTCAAATTTAAACCTAAAGAATTATTGAATAATATGCTATGATATAGCAAATGAGATAAATCTATCATTGAAAGTCTTTAGATACAAATTTATGACCATGGGGCTAGAGAGAGAGTACAGTGGGTAGGGCAATTGCCTTGGATTTTGCCAACCCAAATTTAATTCCTGGCATCAGAATGGTCCCCAATTACTGCCAGAAGTAATTCCAAAATAGAGAACATGGAATAGCCCTGAGCATTGCCAGATATCCCCATATATGCTAAAATAAATAAATAAATGATATCCAGCCTATCTATGTTAATATATATTTCATTTCAAACTTGATTGATCATGAATTGGTAACATTTCTCATGTTATTTTCATTTTTAATTAGATTTCTTATTTTATATGAATGTAGCATGCAGATGATTATAAAATGGGAAAATTATTAATCAAGTCTACTATATAATGAGTTCTAAATATAATTTTTATTCCTGCATTCTGAAAGTCTTGTCCATATTAAATATAAAGACCCAATTTCATTAATAGTTATATTAAATATACACATATATGAATATATGTGTGTATTTGTATATGTGTATATAGATATTCTGAAACTAGAACAAGCTACTCTACCTGATGGATAAGTTATAGACAATGGGAAGAGTCAATAAAAACTCTGAATTTTAAATTAACCTGTGGGAGGAGGTTGAACACCTTGCTAGAGGTCCCAGAGTTTAAAAACATTCTCCATAGGGAAAAGTTTCCAATATGAAACATCCCTCCTTAGTTCTCCCTGTTGACCAGACTCCAGCGACCAATCCCCCACAAATAAATACAATTCAGTCTGTGAATCAGGGGTGAAAAGGTTCGGCAAGAATGTCTTTTGACAGAATACCAAGCTCCTCCAACTCACAGTCCGTTCTGTCAAAATGACCTCCTCCTGCCTCCCCCACAAACTCTTTTATTGTCTCCTTAATCACCCCCACCTGGAAGATCCAGTGGGGGTGATAGGCAAATAAAGTTATACAACATTAACCCACTAAATGAATTGCTGTGTTCTTAGGAATAACGTTTTTCCTAGGTAGAAAACATCCGAGGCCATAATTACCTCCTTTTCTACTTTCTTCTACTCTCAACAGTTTTCGTATCTCTGCCCAAATATCCCCGTCTCTTGTACTATTAATTTGTCTTAAGTTTTATTTTAATTTGTTGTACATTCTGAAGAGATAATGTACAAAGTGTATCCTCATCCATAATCTTTAATTGGTAGCTGTTATTTTTTGATAAGATGGTATTGATTGTATTGGTACATATATATGTATACATATACTTATAGCTCATAAAAGTATATATATATAATAGTTGCACTCTTTAGTATTAAGCTATAGTTTGATTAAATTTATTAGAATTATGCCAACTATTTGGACAGTCATAAAAATACAGTTTTTGTGAGGCTTTTATCTCACTTCAGTTATATGAATGCTTTGGGCTGGATATAAGCTTGTAAAAGTAATAATATTATTTCAATTTTTAGAAACAGTTTTCATCTTTTCTCACATTTTATAAAAAACTTTCTCTGAAAGTCTGTAACAGAGTAGTAGTAGTAGGTAGTCGGGATGATACATGGTCAATCACTTATCACTAAATTTAACTCCCAAGGTTCTGCCAACATAACTCAGCAGTAAACATCAAAAAACATCAGTTTGCTTCAGTAAAGCAACACAATCCAACAGGCAATGCCCTAACTTCAAATGTGTCAATTCAATTGCTTATGAAGAAGCTCATTTTGTTAGTTTTACAAATGTGAATGAAAAAGAAATCACCCTCAAATTCTCTCATTTATAAAACTTTTGGTAAAACGTCCTTGCTTATTATGTAACAGAAATCCTTTTGTGCCTTATTTGATACTAAAATCCTTTCTAATGTAAAACACATTAAATATGATTTGATTATAGTTAATTATTTCACTCAAAGGACAAAATAAATGTCTCAAACTTGATTAACAACTAGGTAACAACTTTTGCCATTAGTTTGATATATGTCAGACTAAAATAAAGAAAATTATTAAATATGATAATAATGTGTAATAATAATTTATACAAATAATGTATAATAATTTGTATAATACTTGTTCCTCAAATACCAGTGTCTTAAAGCTTCTAGAACTTCACATTTACATAGAACAATATACCCTTTAAGATTTAATATAAATCGAGTTAATTTTCTTCCAAATACCACCAAAATAGTATAATTAATATAAGTAGATGCCATTTGGTTTCCTTAACAATATATGATGCATATAAAATGAAAAATTCTGAATGTTCAAAGTATACATGTTAAAAAACTATCTGAAAAAATCTAGCTTTAGATTTGATTTATCCATGTGCAACTGACAAAAAATATTTTATAACTTTTTTAAAAAACACATCTTATTATATCTTACAAATGTATTTCCTTTTGGGGGGGGTTGGTTTTTGGGGGACCACACCCTGTGATGCTCAGGGTTACTCCTGGCTATCCGCTCAGAAATCGCTCCTGGCCTGGGGGACATATGGGACGTCAGGGAATCGAACCTTGGTTAGTCCTAGGCTAACGCGGGCTGTCAAGGCAGACGCCTTACCTCTTGCACCACTGCTCCAGCCTCACAAATGTATTTCTTATTCATTATTATGTAAATTATAATACTTGAGTGTTATTTTTTTTTTTTTTTGGTTTTTGGGTCACACCCGGCAGTGCTCAGGGGTTATTCCTGGCTCCATGCTCAGAAATTGCTCCTGGCAGGCACGGGGGACCATACGGGGCACCGGGATTCGAACCAATAACCTTTTGCATGAAAGGCAAACGCCTTACCTCCATGCTATCTCCCGGGACCCTTGAGTGTTATTTTTAATTTACCCTAGTGACAAGAAAATATATAAAGGAAGTAAAACATTACTTTGTTTTAATATTATCAATGGATTAAAATATAAGTTTTGTTCTCTATCCGATGTATCAAACTTGGAAATTTTGATACTTAAAAAAACTTTATTAACAGAAAAATATAATAGATATAATCAAATTTAGCATTGATTTGGAAGTTTAAAATAGCTATGGTTAAAGATGATGTGCTATACAAGATAATCTGGTGACTAACCTATGTAAATTGAAAATAACTAGCTATAGATTCACAGCTGAATTGAAAGTACAGAGGTGAGGGTGTTTGCCTCTCATGTGACAACCCCAGGTTTGACTACTGACACCCCATATGATCCCTCGAGTAACACAAAGAGTGATCTTTTATCATTGCCTTTATACATTCCCACAAAACAAACAAATAAATAAAATTACATTACTGGCTTTGGAGCCTGAGGAATAATACAACAGATAGTACAGCTGGTAGACAGTATGCATAACACAGCAGGTTGGGGTTTTGCTTTGCACTTCAAAAACCTAGAATTGATCACCTGCATCCCATTGATCCACAGAGCCTACTAGGAGTGATTTCTGATATACAGAACCAGAAGTTTTCCCAAAGCATCACACAATACTTCCCAACCTCCAGCTACACCCCCTTCCAATAAATAGGTTTAGATTTAATATGCTTAATTTTTTTCAGGATATTTTGATCCATGTTCATGAAATATATTTAGTTTCCTTTTTCCTTTAAGGATCTTATTATAAGGTTTTATAATATGAAAATATTTTCTCCTATTATATTTTCCAAAAGAGACCATTTAGAAATTGTGTTGTTCTTTAAACATTTGTTTATGGGCTAGCAGTATACTACAGCATGTAAGATGCTTGTCTTGCGTGTAGCTGGCCCAAGTTCAATCCCTAACACAAAGGAGCCCTTCCAGAAGTTATTCTTTAAAGTGCAAAATCTGTAGTTATCACTGGGCAACTCCAACTGTGGCCCAAGAACTAAGAATAAATAAATAAATAAATAAATAAATAAATAAATAAATAAATAAATAATTGAATATTTGATTATTCTTGTAAAATAATGCAGAGAATAGATATCTTATTTCAGTAAGTATTCCGATACAACTTGTATCTAAATATCTGTATTTGTATTTAAATGCAATTTATCCAAATTATTCCTTCTTAACTTCCACCCCTAGGAATAAATCTTATCTAATAATTCTAAATTAAATTAGAGCATTGCTTATACTAGAATTTTCTTAAGACATAGTTGTTGATGTCTCCAAATAGAATTATATAATTTGTTTTATAAGGGAATTGTTTCATCTTATGTATTCAAATATTTCATTACAAATTATAGTTTGATCCATATACTTTTATGTTATTAGTTAACTAATTTTTCTTTAATATTGTACCAAGTCCCTCATTATCTCAAATAATCTACCTTGTTCTGAATGCTACTTTGTTTGAAAATAATGTAGTATTCCATTTTTCTTATTAGTGTTTACATGCTATATATTCCTTTGTTGGCAGCTTTCTTTTTATGCATCTTGAAGGATTATACATTTCTTGTAAGAAATGTATGCAAAAATCCTGTTTTATTTATTTATTTATTCATTGGTTTTGTGTCATACTCAGCAGTTCTCAAGATTTATTCCTGGATTTACACTCAGGATTGCTCCTGGAGGGCATAGGATATGACAGTGGGTTCCAAGAATCATTGTTGGATCTGTCATGTGCAAGGTAATTGCCCTAAACATTGTATAACATCACTCTGGCACCAAGTAATATTTTTATTTGTATTCTAATATAACAATGCTACACTTTATTTGATATATAGATTCCTTGTAGTTTAAGTGACCATTATAGCAATTGACTATGTAAAAAATTCCATGTAAAATTCTAAGTTGTATCTGAATAGACAGAATTAATACCTGATTTCTAGCTGACCCATTCTTTTTTGTTTATATTATCTATGCTGTTTTACTTACTTATGATTAAAATATATATAAATGATTATTGATGCTTATGGAAACTATTTGTACTACAATCACTGATATTTTAGTAAGAACAATTTTATGTATTATTATATACTTTGATATTTACTGTGCTTTTTACTATGAATTTATATTCCAAATCTCTTCCTCTGATTCCTTTTGCTTTTCTTTCAATAATACATCTTATTTGTCTATACTATATGAAACACATAGCACATTGCTTTTACTTTTGTTTTAGGAAAGTATTTTAAGAGCAAATAAGACTATAAATTCCAGAAGCCAGAGCGGTGGCACAAGTGGTAAGCCTTGCTCATACTGGCTTAAGACAGACTGCAGTTCGATCCCCCTATGTCCGATATGATCCCCCAAGCCAGGAGACATTTTTGAGAGTGTAGCCAGAAGTAACCCCTGAGCATCATGGGATATGATCCCCCCCAAAAGAAAAAGAAAATAAGTTCCTTTACTTTCATGTAATTTGCCTGCTTTGGGAGTAGGGGTTGGTGTACAACTGGCAATCACCAAGAATTTTTCTTAATCCTATGTAAATGGATTATTTCTATCTGCTCACAGAATCATATAGCATGCCACGGATTGAACTCAGATTAACAAACTGAAAATCAAGCTTCTTAATCTCTGTATTGTCTCTCCAACCTAATTTTTACCTTTAGATCTATACATGTGTACTTGTTTGCATAGATTTAAATGTTTGTACATTATAATATTTCTAGTGCCTAAGAATATTTCATCTGAATGTTTAGTAAAGTAAAGCTTTTGGAACCTATTTATCTTATTTTTTTTTATCTAGAAAGTCTAACATAACATTTCATTATATAGGTCATAATTTCACTGGGAAAAGGTGTATAGGTAAATTTGGATTTCCTTCAGCACATTAAAGAGTCATGTAATGGCAATGTTAATGGCTTTCCTGGTTTCTGACAGTTAGTGAGAACTCTCACTGCATTGATATTTGAGAGAATTTGATAGAATCCATTTAGGAAAACAAGGTAGAGTTGGAAAATTCCTTTTCTTCTTTAGTTCCTAGTTCTTCAATACAAGTTCACAACTTCTTCCTTCTTGACAATGATTGAATCTAAATATATATTGTTGAATAACTTTGCCCCCCACATCAAGTTATCATTAGCTGCTCTTGTTTCAGATTCTTTTTTATAATTTGGGTCAGTTGGTCCTGCTCTCAAAAAATACAGATAAATATATATGTTATATAAATATGTATAATTACAGAGCATACACATTACATACATGTTTAAAGAATTGTCATATTTGTGTATAAAATTTTACTTATTCTATAAACATGCATTTAAAATGTATTAAAATATATATTTTTTGTTTTTTGTTTTTGTGGTTTTTGGGTCACACCCGGCAGTGCTCAGGGTTACTCCTGGCTCTATGCTCAGAAATTGCTCCTGGCAGGCACGGGGGACCATATGGGGCACTGAGATTTGAACCGATGACCTTTTGCATGAAAGGCAAACGCCTTATCACCATGCTATCTCCCGTGTCCCGTATTAAAATATTTTTAAAAATCCCATCTAAACTGAAACTTCTGCATAAAAAAATTTAGTTATCAATCCTTAAAATACATTACTGATAGAATACATTGATATTTTTTATTACTTGATTGTTGTAATGAGTCTCTTAGCTATCATATTTTAATTGATAATTGATCAAGCTCATAGATTGACAAATGCAATTGTATGGGATTGCAGAAGGTTTATTTAGTAGCCAATATAAAATAATGAATGAATTTATGGCTGGAGCAATAGCACAGAGGTAGAGTGTTTACCTTGCACTCGGCTGACAGGGGATGGACCTGGGTTCCATCCCCAGTGTCCCATATGGTCCCCAAGTCAAGAGTGAATTCTGAGCACATAGCCAGGAGTAACCCCTGAGGGTCACTGGGTGTGCCCCCCCCCCAAAAAAAAGAAAGCCCAAAACCTGAGAGGTAGCTCAAAATGCTGGGTATAAATGCAGAACAGGCACCTGAGTTGTGTAGGCACACATGGTCCACTGAATTACCACTAGGTGTGAATCCAGAGCACAGATTCCCAAGTAGACCCTGTGACTCATCAAGTGTAATTATAATTTCCTCAATTTATTATCTTTAATTTTCTTACTGTTTATCCTGTGATAAAATTTTACCTTTTATATTATTCCTCAATCTAGTTAGAAATTAAAGTGAACATTCTTATAAAATAGAACTCAAGTTAAATGCTCTCCTAGCTAGATTTTAAATTTAATTTCTCTGATACCTTGAAAGTTTTTAATTCAGTACTATTGGTGAATTAAAAATACTTTTTATACTTAATAGCTTTAATAACCACAGAAAACTCACAATCAAAACAGTGAATTCAGCAATTCGAGCTAAGTAAAACATGAGCTTTATGTTGTTCCAAATTTTTATTTCTTATCTTCTAGTATCAGTTAGAATCAATAGACTCAAAATGGCTCTTAGTTTCTTAAGAACTCGGACATGTTTAGCTAGTTGTTGTCTCAGCCTCACAGAGAATAATGTTGCTAATCAGATCCTGTTATCTTTTGAATTTTCTTCTTAGGTGCTACTAAAACAAAATACTAAGAACAACAAGCCCAAATATAACAGATATCTTTAGTCTCTCCAGAAAAAAAATGTCTAAGTAATTTTCAATAGACATATGTATGTATTCTTGTGATAGATGGTTTAATCCAATCTCTTTGTCAATTCAATAAGGATTAAGTCAACATATAGTGGAAATGAGTTATTTTAGGAGCATTCAGTCAGAACTCTACTAAGTATATCATATTACAGCTACAATTAATTGATGTTGCATATTTTAGGAATAAATAACTATAAGACTGATTATTACAGTAACCATAACAATAGTATTCTGTTCCATTTAGATAATGAATCTCATATGCTGAACTGAGATAAATCATGATAATGATATTTTATTAAAAGAACAAAATGCATTCTAATTAAGCAAATATATCCTTTTCTTATATTCCTACATAATAAAAATATACCTGGGATATATTTAATTATTTTAGTTAAATATTCTGGCAATTTGAATTAGAAAGCATATAATACAATATAATATAATGATAATTATTATAAACATTTTGCTTATTCTAATTTTTAAGATAATATTTCAGAACTCACTGATTTTAGTGTTTTGGAGAGTAGATTGAGTCAACAAGTTATATATTAATTTAAAAAAAATTATTAAGTAATTTTGTATTTTCTTATTTATGCAAAAGTTAGACTTTTCAATATATCAAGGTCCAAGTAAATAAAAATGTCATAATGGTAAGAGAAATATAAAATAGTAATGTTTGATTTAGATTTGTGTATTTATAAGATTCTGAATATTTTTCACTTTACTTCCATATTTTTCTTGTTTAGGAAAACTGTCATAATTTAAAGAGAACATAGTTATTCAAAAATATATAAATTAAATTAATTTCTCAAGTAATTTTTAAACAAAACTACTGTCTGAATTTTATATCAATGATATATTTTAATACCTAAGAACTTGATTTTAATCTAACAGACTGAAAAGCATTGTTATGTTTTATTTTAATAAAACACACTACAAAACATTGTTATGTGAATGAATTTAATAAAACTGCTGTTGTTAAAGGCATAACCATGAGCTGATTTCTTTTTTAAGAGTTATTTTATTTGTTCTGAGTACAGTAATATGGTGGTTTCAAAATGTTTGTGGTTTAGTTTTGAGGACAAGGTCTACCATGACAAATTTATCAAATGTCTAATAACTACACTAGATATAGCACAAGGGAGAATATAAGAGACAACTGAATATATGTACATGTCTGAGCTGACAGGGTTGTAAGTTCTGGACCAGCAGAAGACACTTCACAGTAAATTTAAAAGGTGAATGAAAAGGGGAAAGAGATCATTTTGTTGCAGATACTATGGCAGGGTATAGGTTGTATTTTATTTTCTCAAAGTTCTTATTTCTGGCCATAATCAGAAACTTTGTCACTAAATGTATTTGAAAGGTAATGTATATAAGTTTATTATGGCTATAATTCATGATTAAATAAGGCCTTTTTTATAGAGGTAAATTGAATCTGTATTTGATACACTTTTTTGCTTTATAAAATTTAATAGAACAATTTAATTTAATACATAGCAATTGTCCTATTTTAAAGCAAACAAAAATTTTATATTTAAAGGTTTAGAATTTAGAAGTTATCTTAGAAGTCTGATATTTATAAAAGTCCATAAAATTTCACAAAACATTTTAACTTTTAAATTTCTTAATTTCTCTATCATTGACAATACTATTAATGATTTCTCATTAACCAGTGTACCCATATTGCCCCAAACCAAGTATTTGTTTGCTTGTTTGCTTTTGGTTTTGGGTTTGGGAGCCAAACAAGGTGGTGTTCTAGGATTATGCCTGGCAGATTCAGGTATGGTATGTCAGGGATTAAAACCTGTTTGGCCAGAGATTAAACCCGGGTCCATGGGTGCAAGGCAAACATTCTAAGCACCGTGTGATCAGTCTGGTGCCCGCAAAAGATTTTTATTTATGATTAAATTGATAGGTTTTCCAGCTCTCATATCAATTGTTTTTGCTACTTCCAATCAATACTCTCGAATTACATAATGTCCAAATTTTGAAGTATTATCTAAAGTCAGCAAATCTCTTCATCTATAAAATGTAATGCAAAATGAGTAGAAGAATCAAAAAGATGTTGTTAAAATATTGTATTGATTTATGGACATGTAGGGATTAAGAACTGTTCAATTAAGATAACAAAATGTATATATGTGTTTTATTCTCCTATTTTACAATCTCTTGGCTTTTGAAACCATTCAATAGCATAAGTTATTATTATACTGACTTTCACTTTTTGTAATTGAAAATTGATTGAGATTAAGTGTTAATATGGTATATATCAAAGAGATGAAAGATAATAAAAATGTAAAATTACAATCTCCTGATAGCATCCAATATTGCCTCCATGCCTAGCAAGATTTCTTATTTTGAGGTTAGACAATTAATAATAATGGCAATTATTAATAATGACACATGAAAAGGAATGATATAAAATTCAATTTGAGCTTCTTCCAGATAAGAAACAGTGCAAATATAGGAAACTAAGCTTCAAATTATAGCTCCTGGGGCCCGGGAGATAGCATGGAGGTAAGGCGTTTGCCTTTCATGCAAAAGGTCCTCAGTTCGAATCCCGGTGCCCCATATGGTCCCCCGTGCCTGCCAGGAGCAATTTCTGAGCATGGAGCCAGGAGTAACCCCTGAGCACTGCCGGGTGTGACCCAAAAACCAACAACAAAAAAAAAAAAATTAAAAAAAAATTATAGCTCCTGTTTGAGAGTTGCTTTCACTATTTCCTAGTATTTTTAGTCAAGGATTGCTGATTTTAATTTTTATTTGTGCAACTTATGCACTTCATTATCTGACACTTTCATAGTTGTTATTAGATACCATTTAGATGATGAATGAAAAGTTAAAACAACTAGATGAAAAGAAGTTTAAGAAATTTTTGTAGGTCAGTGAACAAGTTTGCCTTTCTACTTTTTAAATTTATGGAACAGCCTTCTCAAACTGGTTCTTATCCTAGGCTTTCACAATTTGAATAAAATATTTTGTGTGCTTATATTTTTATTGTTTTATGTGACTGATTTATTTATGAGTTTTCTCTTAATATTTACAACTATGGCTAGTAACATAATAGAAATTAGCAAATATATATGTTATATTAATATTTTGTTTTGCACTGATATAAAGATGTGTGCTATCATACTATATCTATACAAAAATATCAGCTGAGTATTCTCACAGTCATGCTGTGTTAGCAAAGGACATATTCAGCAAAATAGAAACAAGTAAATTTATCTTTTGTCTTGAAGTTTTACCTGTAGATGGAAAGAGATGTGAGCAGGCATTGCTTGTATATATATCTATGGTAAAAATATTTTCACATCTGCCTCTGATAGCAATAAAGGTAAAAGTGTTATTTCCTCTTAGATAATGAAGCAGGAAGATTCAAGCACTTTAAATATAGTGCTTAAAGTATTTTGATAAAAGTGTCAGTATTGTAAAATTGTAAATTGGAGAAAGGCAGACAATTTCTTTTGATATACTTATTTACAACAGTGCAAAATAATTGTAGGCCTATGGTGCTTGATGTCTATGTTTTAATAATTATTTTAACTATAAATGGATAGAGATAAAAGGATAGAAAAAAAAATCTCAATCAGTTAGCCAATCATGTATTGATTACCAACTAGAGATTGCCCACAGATTGTACTAGATATTTCGGAAACAAAGATGAAAATTCATAGTCTAACTGTCCTAGAAACTTAATATAGAAAACTTTGGGAACTACATAAGTAGACCTTACCACCTACATTTTATATTGCGATCAAAACCCTCAGCAAATTTACCTGGTACATGATAGTTTCATGTACAAGGAAATGTCAGATAGTAAGTGACCATATAGAACTAATATTAGGGAGCTGAAAAACAGCAGTTAGAACAAGAACTTGACAATCATATAAAGGACCAAGTTAAGTAGTGAGAATAGGAGGGGGTTGAAGGAGTGTATTCAAATATCTATTTGCATATATATTTATTCATTCATTCATTTTGGTTTTGGACCACACCTAACTCTTTTCTCCTGGCTCTGTACTCATAGACTACTAATGGCATTCATCAGAAGACTAAGACGTGCTAAGGATTGAAACTAAGTCAGCAGCATGCAAGACCTGCCTACTACTATTACTTCAGCCACATTCTGCCCCAGTCTACAATTATTTTTAATACCTTTATGCACCATGATTACAAGCATGTTTGTAGTTGGATTTCAGTAATAAAAAGAACACCCATCTTCACCAGTGCAACATTCCCACCACCAGTGACCGACAATCTTTAAAGCACCAGAGAACACAAAAATTTTAGCATAGCAATAGGATAGTCAATCAAGAGTGGTATGAAGAAGTCTGAGTAGCAGACAGGGGTCATGGAATTAGTCTATATCGTGTTCAAGTGATGAGAAGAAACAAGTTAATACTAAAGTTGAAGAGTGATGTGAGTGGTAGAAAACTTGTCAAGTCACAGCCATCAGTTGAAAGCATATTGCTTACAGTTGGAATCTTTGTTCTCTACAGCACATCTTATAGTGTGACACTAAGCATTACTACATTCTCAGTAATTCATAACAACATTAGTAAATTTTTCATTTACACATCCTTTTCTAGTACTTGTCGATGCTCTTTTCTTTGTCATCTATCCTTCACTGTGATTCAAGTGTATGTGCCTTGTCTGGAACATTATCACTGTACAGAAGGGTAAGAGTTGGGTCAAATGTTTTTCTATGAAAGCTTTCACAGAAAGGTTATACTATTATATTCCAAAAATAATTAAATACAGAGAAGAAATTAAGAACTAAAAGAAAAATTCATAAATTGAAGTTGACTATTAACATTAAATCTACACATTTTATTTCATTGATATAATAATTAAGGATAAGATATTGCAAGCTATTTGAAAAATAAAGAACTGAAGTAGAAAAATATAACAATTATATTTACAGGTTTTACTTTGGTCGTGTTTTATTTTCTAAAAAAGAACCATGTGTCCAAATTTTAATGGGGATGAGTATTCCTTGCCAATATTGAGCAATCGATGTAGTAATGGTGTGAACTGTACTGAACAAGAAATAATGGAGACTTTCATGAAGGTTAATGGAAATCATGATGAAAATAAATGGACATATATTGGTCTCCTATTTAAGGCAAGAGACCACGAACTTTGATGATGTAATAAATATGAAACCTAAAGTAAAGGTCAGATTAAAGTCATTTGGCTTCAACTTTTTTTAACTTTTATACCTATGTAGATACATTTATGAAAAAAGCTGGAGGGGACCAAGATAATTGTATGTCAGAATACAATATTTAGATTCTAGCATGTCCTTAAGATATGTGATTATAAAAATCAAATAAAAAGTAATATATTGAGTGTTATACTGAATAATGGATCAGAAATGAAGATGTAAAAGCAAAAAGAACTTAGAAAAATAATTCCCAAAGCAAGTACAATTTACTGCTATACACTGGATAAGAAGCTAGAAAAGAAAGTAAATTATCACCACTGTAAAGAAAGATGAAAACAAGCAGAAAATCAAGAGAAAAATGTGTCAAAATATAAAAGATAAACCTACTGGGTAAAAATGTTTCTAAAAGAATCAGAAAGATGAGAAAAGAAAATAAGGTACTGACAACACAGAGGGTGTTGAGGGAGTGACTAGGACTAGTCTCAGATGCCACAACATCTAGAAAATAGATGACTTTCCAAACAACAATGAAAGGTTAGGAGAAGGTGACTGGTGTATCAGAATATTTCTTAGATACTAAGCTTTGAAAATATATTTCTTATTCTATTGCTACTTGAAACTGGCCTTTTTTATGGCATCTTTTCTTTTACCCATCCCCATCAGCACATCCCATAGTGCCTCTTAGCCACTAAGAGGACTTTAATACATGGTGCTTCTCCAAAATCAACTGAAAATAGAGAATTGGAGCAGTGGCACAAGTGGTAGGGTGTCTGCCTTGCACGCACTAACCTAGGATAGACTGCAGTTCGATCCCTGGTGTCTCATATAGTCCCCCAAGCCAAGAGTGATTTCTGAGCGCATAGCCAGGAGTAACCCCTGGGTGTCACCGAGTGTGAGTGTAGCCCCCCCAAAAAAAAAGAAAAGAAAAGAAAAGAAAAGAAAATGAAAATAGAGAATTGCGAAGAACTGTACTGAGTTGTAATTATTAATTGTTCCTTGGTAATAATATACTGTAAAAAAACATTGAGAAAATAAGTAAAAAGGTGTTAAATGTGATATTGAGAAATGAAGTATATCTAGTTCAATGAAAGAGTTATTTATATGTTCAAAAATTAAATACAGACAAGTAATTAAATACTGAGTTAAAAGTAAATGGCAAAAATAGAAGTTGACCATTAATTTTTGTTTTGTTTTGTTTTTTGGGCTACGCCCTGCAGTGTTCAGGGGTTACTCCTGGCTGTCTGCTCAGAAATAGCTCCTGGTCAGAAGGGATGAAGTCATGAAATTTTCCTAGGATGTACATGGAATCTATCATGCTGAGTGAAATAAGTCAGAGAGAGAAAAACGCAGAATGGTATCACTCATCTATGGGTTTTAAGAAAAATGAAAGACATTCTTGCAATAATAATGATTTTCAAACACAAAAGAGAAAAGAGCTGGAAGCTCCAGCTCACCTCATAAAGCTCACCACAAAGAACGATGAGTTTAGTTAGATAAATAACTTCAGTTTGAACTGTCCTAATAATGAGAATGTATGAGGGAGGTGGAGAGCCTGTCTAGAGTACAGGCGAGGGGTGGGTGGGGAGGAGGGAGATTTGGGACAATGGTGATGGGAACGTTGCACTGTGATGGGTGGTGTTCTTTACATGACTGAAACCCAAACACAATTATGTATGTAATCAAGGTGTTTAAATAAAATAAAAATAAAAAAAAAGAATTAGAAGCATAAAAAAAAAAAAAGAAATAGCTCCTGGCAGGCACGGGGGACCATATGGGACATCGTGATTTGAACCAACCACCTTTGGTCCTGGATCAGTTCTTGCAAGGCCCAACCATTAAAATTAAATCCACACTTTATTTCACTGAATGCATATAAATGTTTAGGGATAGATTATTGCAAAATATTTGGAAAATAGAGAAGAGGTGAAGTATAATGTAACAATTATAAATTACAATTATAAATGTAACAATTACAATGAAAAGTAAAATATACCAAGCTCTTTTTACTAAAATAAAATGAAGAAGCAAATTACAGGAATCTTTATGTTTCTTTTTCAATTAAAACTCCTTGTTATATCAGGGCTTTAGTAACCGTTACCAAATGAATATCTAACAACAATTATTTTGTATGCTAGTCTATATAATAGAGTCTAAATATTTTTTGTGGGCAAAATGAATTACAAATCTTTCATAGCAGTATTTAAGGCACATAATAATACATGAGGGGCATTCCCATCACCAGTGTTGTCCTCCCTCCACCCCTATTCCCACCATGCATCTCACTTCCCCCACCTCTACATCCCATAATATTAGTGCAACTGTTCCCCCCATGTACAGCTTGATGCAGATTAGTTCTGTTCCTAGAAGGAAGGGACAAGTACATTTTTTCTACAAGGAATTTTTTTTCTTATAATCCCTTAAAAATTAAATCTCAGGGACCAGAGAGATCGCACAGCAATGGGGCATTTGGCATGCACGCAGCTGAATCAGGAGAGCTGGTGACTCAAATATCATCATCCCATATGGTCCCTCTTGTCAGGAGTGATTTCTGAGAACAGAGCCTGGAGTAATCCCTGAGTGCCGCTGGATTGACAAAAAAATATATATATATATAAAAAATAAATACATCTGATTGTTGTGTTACTTTTATTTCCTCTGCATTCTTTTATTATGTTACATCCCATGTGCTAACATTTTTAATATTAAAAAAATTAAACTAGTAGCAAAAATAATAGCCCTAAAGAGTTCACTGCACCTCTTTTAAGGTTTTTTGGGGGATGTATTGAAAATGTTGATTTCAGAAGTGCAAAGTTTCAGTAAAGGGCATAGAGTTAGATAATATTAGCCACTCTTCCACATTACTTTTTTTTCTTTTTGGTTTTTGGGCCACACCCAGTGACGCTCAGGGGTTACTCCTGGTTATGCGCTCAGAAGTTGCTCCTGGCAGGCACAGGGGACCATATGGGAACCGGGGTATTGAACCGTGGTCCATCCTAGGCTAGCTCAGGCAAGGCAGCAGGCACCTTACCTCCAGCGTCACCGCCCGGCTCCCTCCACATTATTTTAATTGCATGAAAAAATTGTTAAATAATTAACTTGCAAAATGTCAAAGCCAGGGAATAGAATAAAGTACTTTTCACAGAGAAAGCACTTGGTTATATATCTTTGTATATTCAAACAGCAGAGCTACACATATAGAATAAAATAGTCATGAACTGTTTAATTGATACAGTTTTTTTAGACAATTAAGTTATAAAAGATGAAGCCTAATGTCATTTTTATAAAAGGTAATTGCTTCAAGATAATTTTGATACCTTTTTTTAAAATATTATAAAATTAATGACAACTTCATAAATCATCGAAGTGTATTATTTGAGCACTTTGACAATGTTTTCCAATATTGTCTTTCTATATTTTAACAGTTTTCTGTTAGAGTAAACAGATCATATACTTCACCAGAATAAATGACATAAATATTAAATACAAGCCATCAATTAAGTACTCTTTTATAAAAATGGCAATTAAAACAAATAATATTTATTTAATTTAAAATTATATCCATATTAATAAAATGGATAGGAGCAGCTTTATTAGCTACACAGTAATTGATGTGAATTTTTATTTGAAATTTTTCAATAGCCAGTTAATAGTTAGAAAATGTAGGTGTTTTGGATTTTGTACCCAAACAAAGGGATGTTAGGCCTCATCCTTTATACATATACACTCAATATCACTAGTAACACTCAAAATGTTTGCAGGATTTCTTTATAATTCAATTTTATTTTATCAATTCTCAGATATAGCATCAAATTCTTCAGGTAAATGACTGAATCCCATAAAAATGCTCTCTTCTTCAGATGTCATTCCCAAACGTAGGTTATTTCCTATTTATCTAACCTTTGGACTTCAGATGAAGATTCCCATGACCATGTTCTTGAACTTTAGACCCAGGATGCAAATTTAGATGATTATCTACACACTAAATAATGAACTAGGGGGGCCGGGAGATAGCATGGAGGTAAGGTGTTTGCCTTTCATGCAAAAGGTCATCAGTTCGAATCCCGGTGCCCCATATGGTCCCCTGTGCCTGCCAGGAGCAATTTCTGAGCATGGAGCCAGGAGTAACCCCTGAGCACTGCCGGGTGTGACCCCCCCCCAAAAAAAAAAAGAAAAGAAAAAAACAATGAACTATAAATCAAAGGTGACAAAAACCTTTCCTTGGATTAGACAAATGTGCTACATTGGTTGCAGAATTCAGGATATTTATTTCCTCACTGAATTACCAATTTATTTTGACAGATACTAAAGTAATCAGATAAACAGCCCAAGTAGAGGTACATAAATTGAAGTCATAATTAAAATTGCTGCTTTCTTGTGGAGGTGGGAATCATGCACAGTTATTTAAATTATGTGTTTAAAGATTTCTAGAAGCTTTGTTAAATAGGAATAATTAATGAACTCATTGGCAACTGATGATTGATTCTATTTCTAATCCTTCTGCCCGGATTTTACACTTCTGGATGATTATATTGTCTGCCAACTTCCCATCCTTAAATATTTTATTTAATCATTTATTCTAAGTCCGGTTGTGGTAGGAGGAGGCTTTTTACAAAACAAAGTAAAAGAAGCAAACCTAAATGCCCATAACAACTTTGTGATTTCAAAGCATTTTTAGGAACTCAGTATAAGAGAATGATTATTTGGGGGTTGGGGGGACAAAAACTGGAGTTTAGTTTCCAAGAAGTGTTTAGGAAGCTCTTAAGCACTACCACAAATTCTCAGCCAACTGAGTTGGCGGCCCAATTATCGGCCTGATCATTTGATGCTCCAGTACTAAAGATCAAATAGCAATGCAAGGGACTTCCAGGTACAAACCCATTAGAATTAGGGAACTTCTAGGGCCTCACCCAGTAATGTTTATGTAGATAGAAATTATATGGTATTAGGAGTAAAATTCTATTTATATGCATACTAGACCCACTTGATGTCCTGCACGCGAAAGAAAAAAATCTTTGAATAACTTTTAAAGATGCTCATTGCATTCCCGTAGGTAATTCCAAAAGTTTGAGAAACTTTAGGTGAAGACATATTTAAACATAAAGCATATATATATATACTAAAGATGTAATTATTTGATATATCAAGACACACCTATATTAGTAATTAATTACTAATCAATTAATAATTGATCCATGTGTTGAATTAAATTTTAGTTTCTATAAATATATATAGCATGTCTAACTAGTTTCAGAATGTAGAGATACTCATTAAAACCTAAGTGATGTGCAATTTTTACTGATACATGCTGCTTTCACTGCTGGTTTTGGAACTACTTGAAGTACCTCATAAGACATAAATAGAAAATTGAAACAAGGCTGTATAGACTGAAGTTTGATTTCTGCCAATTTGTTTAAGTTAATGTACTTAACTAAAGTGGTAGTTAGTCTTCATTTTTTTTACATGTTTGTAGTGCAAGAAGACTAAAAAATGTAGACCAGGGAACTATAAATAAACCAATAGTTGGAACATTGTTTTGGTGAGAGCATGGTTTGGGTAAAAAGGCTCTAGCTTTCAAAATAAATTGATTCCCCTATAACACACTACTTTAGCCATTTTATCTCCCAATATGGTGTCCAGTGTTTCAACTGCTGCTATTTCAATGAAAAATGAGCACATTATCTGCACAAGAATTCTCATTTTCAAAGAAAGCAAAACTTCACAGAGCTAAACCAATTCCTTCATTTCCCAGAAACCACCAGAGAATAAAAATAAAAAAAGGATGAAAGGGAAGATTTGATATTTTGACACTCTACTTTACTCAAGATCCAAGATGACTAAAGATCTGACAGAAAATAAAACAGTTTTGAAAAGTTGGGTAAGGTGACAAAATTGAATCAGATGATAACATTTATAGAAAGTAGCAACTTCTGTGAATGACCATTTATCAGAATGGATTGACTAAGTTTTGTGAGCATGTACAGAATATAAAACAGTAAAATAATGATGAATATATAGGAATGATGAATTCATTCCTACAAACAAAATAAGTTTATAAATATCTTTAATTTAATAGTTTTAAAGTACCTGCAAAAATTCTATAATGGACAAATATAGAAATACTATTAATTTCTAAAGAAATTAGTGATTTCACTTATGAAATTGTATTTGATAGTACTGGCAGCATTTTAAATATGTTTTTTACATTTTAATCAAAAATTGCAATAATATGATTATTGAGTTTAAATTTTTAAAACTTATAGTAATACAAATAGTATGTTATAAAGATATCCTATGCCTAACATTGAAATAAACACACAAGTATACAACCTACAGTGACACCTAGTTTAAACGCATGTTTATATTTCTTCCTTCATAAAAATATCCAAAAAATTAATATTTTCTATTAATTTGCTTTGTTAACACTAATCAACCATTTTAAGGAGAGAAGTGATAGTTAGGGTTAGTGAAGATTAGGCACTTGCCTCACAAACAGTTGATGCAGGTTCAGTCATTGCTATCACATCTAATTCCCCAAACACAGCTAGAAGTCAGACTTGAGCAAAACCAGGTATATCACAAAGCTACAAATTTATACAAGAAAAATATTTCTTCGAATAACAACTTTAATAAACCTTGGAAAAAGTGTGTAAATTAAATTGCTTAAATAGGGCAGATAGTGACTGAAAGTATTGTTTGTACATTACTTTATTCTTTCTGACAAGTCTGGAAAAAGAATGAAATAAAATTGCTAACTCCTATTCATCTAAATTTTAAAAATCAGACTATATCTTTAAGACATTTGTAATTTTTATGTATTAAGAATGCAGTTAAAATAATTACATAAGTTATAAATATGAAAGACATTCTTCATGCTATTAATAATGTTGTAATTATGATTTCTTTAGTGGGGATAAGTATAAGAGCAAGAAAAGTCATGGAATTTTATCTTCTCTGTATAAATTAAGAATTTAGAGGTCAATATGTCTAACTTCCTAGTAAGTACTTTGAACCTATCAGAAATTAGTCGTGAGGTTTTCTTATTAAATGAAGAAAAGTCTATGAATCATTAATATTGATATTATATTATTAATTCAAATAGTTAATTCAAACAAAAGAAGTTTCTCCCTCCCATGAGTCTAAGTTCCATAAATTTGAAATATCATAGTAAAAGTGAAATATTTTATCACGTTCTATGTTCAAATAAACAAGACCTCATTTGTTATTCATTAAGTTGATTTTTCATGAAATAACTTCTAGAAAATGAACATATCACAGCTCCAAGCTACCAGATCATTTAGAAAAACCTCAAGTCAACATAACATAGATTAGCAGTACTTTAAAATTGTTACATTACTCACTACGCTGTAAACTTGCCTCTATAAGGTTGCTTAATGAAATAATATAGAGGCTGAGCAAATCATGCAGTTCATAATAAAAGACTAGGGACCAACTTAGTTTGCAATATCATTTAGACCATCATTGTAAATAAATTTAAATTTTAATGATATAATTTAGACTTTATAGAGAAAATATTTGGAAATCAATAATAGCTAGCAAGAGTTACAAAATATTTTACAGAAAGAAACCAAACTTGGGGGTAAACTCTTAGTAGACATTAAGCATATCCATTTTGCTAATTTACCTTATTTCATCACCAATTTGAAAAAAATTTAAAATATGAAGTATTGTACATAAGCTACAATTTGTCACTATTTGGGGGGAGTTGGGGTTACATATAGCACTGCTCACTCAGGGATTATTGCTGGCTCTGCACTCAGGAATTACTCTTGGCTATGCTTGGTGACTATATAAGGTACCAGTGATGAAAGGTTGCTTACATGCCAAGCAAGCATTTTACTATTTATGCTATTTCTCCAGACCCAATTAGTAATTATTTAACCTCTACCTAAATAAAAATTCAAATGCATGTAACACAATATACTATGGCCACATGTTACATGCACAAACTTTTGCTTGCTGATTATGTAATGGTCTAAGTATAAAGAAATAGTTTGAGAATTTAAGTCAGTGTTGCTCCATAGATTAGACTATTCTGTGCCTATCTCTCTCCCTCTGATTTATTTCACTCAGCATAATAGATTCCATATCCATCAAGTATAGTAAAATTTTATTCCATCCCTCCTGATATATGCATAATATTCTTTTGTGTATATGTACCACAGTTTCATTAGCCATTTATCTGTTGAAGGACATCTTGGTTGTTTCCAGATTCTGGCTGTTGTAAATAGTGCTGCAATGAATATAGGTATGAGGAAGGGATTTTTGTATTGTGATTTTGAGTTTCTAGGGTATATCCCTAGATGTAGTATAGCAGGGTCAAATAAGAGCTCAATTTCCAGTTTTTTGAGGAATCTTCAGATTGTTTTCCATAAGGGCTGGACTAGACGACATTCCCACCAGCAGTGAAAGAGAGTTCCTTTCTTCCCACATCCCCGCAAGCACTGAGTATTCTTGTTCTCTTTGATGTGTGCCAGTCTCTGTGGTGTGAGTTGGTACCTAATTGTTTTGATTTCCATCTCCCTGAAGATTAGTAATGTGGAACATTTTTTCATGTGCCTTTTGGCTGGCCATTTATATATCTTCTTTGACAAAGTGTCTGTTCATTTTTCTCCCCATTTTTTGATAGGGTTAGATGTTTTTTTTTTCTTGTTCAGTTCTGTCAGTACCTTGTATATCTTAGATATTAGCCCCTTATTATGGGTATTGGGTGAATAGCTTCTCCCATTCTTTGGGTGGCTTTTGTACTCTAGCATTATTTCCTTTGAGGTGCAGAAGCTTCTCTTCTTAATATAGTCCCATTTGTATCTCTGCTTCAACTTGTTTAGAGAGTGCTGTTTATTCCTGAAGATGCCTTTAGTATCAATGTCATGGAGTATTTTACTTACATGTTGTTCTATATACCTTATGATTTTAGGTCTGATGTCAAGGTCTTTAATCCATTTGCATTTGACCCATGTTTGATATATAAATCTGAAGAATATTAGAAAAAAGTAAGAAAAACAAATTTCATACATCATCAGAAAAACATATATAACTGACAATATACTATTACTTCCAAAGAAATGTGCTGCCTTGGGAACAGCTCTAGTCTATATTGCACTTCACACTGGATTTAATCTCAGTATAATTAAATTAGAATAAGCCTACAGGTTTAACTAATATTTTGCTAATCCTATTTTTATCAAATAAGATATAATTAAGTATTCTAAATATGCAACTAATACAATATATAAAGAACTCAGGTAATTTTTTCCATTTTGAATAGACAAGTATAAAGTTAACCATTTTTTTCTGCAACTGACTTGAGTTTTACTTTACTTGATTATATTTTTATATTTTATATATTTTTTTGCAAACCCTGGTTATGTTCAAGGCTGACTCCGGGTGTGTGTTCATGAATCCCTCTTGGTGACCTAAGAGGTCCTTATTGAGTGCTACCAATCAAAACCTGATCAGACATATGAAAGGTAAAAACCTTACTCACTGCCCTATTGTTCTGATTCCTGATTATTCATATATTTTAGATAATAGAGTTACAATGGTGTTCACATTTATGGTATTGATATTCAATTAATGTATACCCCTATAAGGAAATTTTCAATGCCCCTTCACCCAATCCATATTCTACCTTTTAAAAACTATCATGTGGGGCTGGAGCAGTGGTGTGGAGCAGTAAGGTATCTATCTGCCTTGTCGGTGCTAGCCTAAGACAGACTGCAGTTTGATCCTCTGGCATTCCATATGGTCCCCAAAACCAGGAGCAATTTCTGAGTGCATAGCCAAGAGTAACCCTTGAGCGTCACTGGGTGTGGCTCCAAAAACCAAAAGAAACAAAAAACCTATCATGCATTAGTAAAATGACTTAGTCTCTTTCTTTGCAATCAGATAACCCAGGTTTATTTCCAGTAATCCTACATAATTTCATGAGCCAGGAGTTATCCCTGAGTAGAATGATCCTGAAAGTGCAGATTTTACAGCTGGGTGCAGCCCCAAATACCTTGTAAAAAAAAATAAAATAAATTTTAACTTATTCATAATGCTGAGATAGTGTTCTAAGTGATGCTATCACATTATTGTGATCAAAATGGCTTCCAATGAATAATAAAGAAAACTTATGTTGAAAGTATCCTTCTTTTTGTTATGTCAATCACATGGAATTTTTAGTCCCAGGGAACTATCTTCGTAAGTCATAAACTAAAGGGAGTTAATAATTTTGTTAACAAGATAATATAAAATATTTTAAAGGAAAATGTATTAGAATAATGAAGTATCATATTGCTAAATAAAAGGATTAATCATATGTATTTTCAAGATAAAGTAGAAATATTTTATAACACTAATTCATCACATTGCCTA
The DNA here is from genome assembly GCA_004027635.1 of Crocidura indochinensis. NCBI lineage: Eukaryota > Metazoa > Chordata > Mammalia > Eulipotyphla > Soricidae > Crocidura > Crocidura indochinensis. The sequence continues at coordinate 13,087 of PVKC010000538.1, read as the reverse complement.
AAATTGCATAGTTTCATAAATTGTCATTAAGCTGCTTATTATGTTGTAATTGTCCCATTTATAAATGTTATTCAACTGAAATACTATGTTGATCATGATTAAAAAACACACACTAAATATCACCAACAATAAAGGTATGATTTCATATGTGAATTGAAACAAGAGGCATATACTAAATCAGGGATGTCGAACACGCTCACTAGCCGCATGCGGCTCTCGGCCAAAAGGAATGCGGCTCTTTGCATCTTATCATTCTTTTGTATACTGTTGCTCTTTGCCTAGTTTGGATTTTGTTCTGCTGCTTCTAAGGAGAGACCTCTGAGGAGAGATCTCTGAGCATGGAGTCCCGCCCCCAGGATGCATTATCCCGTCTCCCATCCCTCGGAAACGACTGCACGGGCCAGAGAGGAGGGGGACCCGTGTGTCACATGTTGGGTCACATCTGGCCATTAGTTCTTACTGTGGAGGACACAACACACCCTCACCATCACTGCAGGATTTGTACCCTCACTCAACATGGCAAAATGCAATGTGTGTTTAATAGATTATTGTTAAAATTATATGCTTTTGTGTGAGTGTTTGTCTGTTGTGGCAGGTCACTGTGTGGTGTGGCACTCTGACTCTCACAGTTAAAAATTTTGGCTCTTTGTGTCGAACTTGTTCACCACCCCCGTACTAAATATCCTGCCTATGAATATCAGTGCATTTCAGCTGTTCTTTTATTTTTCTTTATTTATGTTTTGGATTTTGGTATGTGGGCCACACTGGCAGCGTTCAGGGGTTACTCCTGGCTCTGCACTCAGAAATCATTCCTGGCAGTCTCAGGGGAATATCTGGGATGCCAAGAATCGGGCCCAGTCATGTCCTAAGTCAGCGGCATGCAAGGCAAGCAAACACCCTACTACTGTGTTCTCTCTCTCCAGCCATCCTTTGTTCTTTTAAAAAAAACACAATTTACATTGTTTGTTCAAGTGTTTATCAATAATTTGACTATTAAATAATTTAAAGGAAATTTCTCTAAAAAGCATAATCTAGTTTAGAATCAAGTTATATAAAATAATAAGGGAAATCCAGCATCACAACAAAATATTATATAAATCAAATGCTCATAATTTTATAAAATTGATAAATTAATAATAGCCTCTATAGCACACGATATAAACCAATGAAACAAGAAAAATATAATCTAAGAAATTTACCACAAAAAATGAGTATGAAAAGGAATTTGGGAACTAGAAAAATTGGGAAGCTCACATCAGCTCCCTAAATTACCCAAATTTCTCAAAGTATTAAAAATGTGATATATTTTAATATTATTATATTACTTTTCTCACATTCAAATCCAAATACTTTGTAGTATAAAGTAACAGAAGCTTAATTTTTCACAGTTTCACAAACCAGTCCAAAATTGATCAATTATCATTACTTTGAAATCAGGATGTCAGTTATAGAGCTCAAGGACTCTCAAGGTATCTTTTGAAACCAGTCTGAAGGCTTTTGCTTTTCCTAGAATTATAACTGCAAAGCTCCACTCCCTGCCTATATCTTCACTGATCTTCAAATTTACTCACACAGGTGTGAACTCTTCTGCTTTCCTTGAAGATGACATTCGTGATAGCAATAGGACAAACAATTTAGGATCTTCTTGCCTCAAAAATGTCTTTAAGAAACTTCCTCAAAAAAAAAGAAGAAATGCAGATAGCCAAAAGGCACATGAAAAATGCGCCATGTTAATCATCAAGTAGATATAAGTCAAAATGTCAATGAGCTATCATTTCACACCACAGAGAATGTCATACATTAAAAGAAAAGCAGAAAAACAAATAAAAATTATGTACTAATGCGGCCACAGATGGAAAGAGACATGGACTCTCATTTACTATGGTGAGAGTGTCAACTAGTCCAGCCTTTTTGGAAAAGAAATATAGACATTTCTCAAAAAACTAGAAATTGAGATCTTCTGGCATGCATAGGTATCTACATTAAAGGGGGATTCAGTAGACCCACCAGATGCATCCCCAGATTTCACTGGTGTGGAGAACTAAAAACCCTAAGGGATTCTCAAAAGGCCTGTTAAGGACTCTTTGCCCTTGTGTGAAGAATTGAGGAATTCCTGAAATGATATATCTAAGATTCCTGTTATGGCACCGACATTATATTCCCTTCATATTATTTGGCCTTAAAATTAATTCTCCCTTCTGCTGATAATCACAGACAAAATTAGCCTTAATTAAAATCCCCTTACCTGGATAATATTTAGCAAATCATATTTGTCTCTTTTCAAAATGTCCCTGCAGCCTCAGTTTCTAGTTTGCAAGGGTGTAGCCAGAATGCAAATCTTCAGCTATTGATTATTCAAAAAAAAAAAAAATAGAAACTATACCTTAGTAGTGGATTTAGCTCTTTCACTTGACCTTTAAAATAATAGAGCCCATCCTAGTAAGGATAGTATTCCTAGATATTTTCTACTTCTCACTAATCCCTTAATTTGCATCTGAAGTTAGTTTGCAAAGAGCTACCTTGAGTTGTGACCTCCTCTTTTGTAATTTAGAATTCTTACTGCTTACACCCTTAGCTTAATGTATTGTTTATTGTTAAACTCTGCTTTGTAATTGTAAACATTTTTCTCAATACCTATGACTGGCTTTTACCCTTTATAAAACTCCTAGTTTAGAGATTAAATTTGTCACATGTTTGCCAGAAAGTGTTGTTCCCACACAATTCATGTGTGTGTTCTCATTTCATCATTTCTTTAATAGTATTCCATTGAGCAGTTCGTGTTTTTACCCAACTCCCTGAAGCTGGCTCATTGAAGTCCAGCTGACATTGCTGGATTGAAGACGCCAGCAACAAAGCTCTCTATGACACAGCAGTGCCACTCATGGAAATATATCTTAGGTATTCAAAAAATGAAGAAATATTCCCTGAATTCCTATATATACGATAACACTGTTAATAATGACCCAAATCTGCAAACAATCCAAGTTCCAGAGAACAGATGATTGGGTAAGCAAACAATGGTGCATCAATATAATGGAATTCTACTGGATTGTTAGAAAAAATGAAGTCATATTATTGCTTATACTCAGATTAAAATGGAGAGTATTATGCTAAAAACGTGAATCAGAGGGAGAGAAATAGGCATAGAATTATCAATCTTATTTGCAGGATATAAAATATATATAGTATGGTAATAATATAAAAGGAAAATAGATTAGGACAAAAAAAGTGCATGGTAGAAAGATTGCCACAAATATTGGTAAGTACTGTTAAGGTATGGAAGGGACCACTTTGCTAATGATAATTGGAAACGATCCCTGGACAAGTTCTGGTTGTTGAAAGTAGATAAAGCAACATGCCTGGTTCCCTACTGCAAATATAAACAATATTGTAAACTAAAATATCTAAAAGAAAATTGAACAGAGAAAAGAAAAGCATCTGTCACTGGGTCAGTCAGGACATAGGGAAATTGGGCACATTGTGGTAAGTAATGTACACTGGTGAGTGGGGTTCTATATTGTTTGAAAGTCAATCACAACTTTGAAACTGTGTATCTTATAGTGATTCAATTAAATGATTTATTTTTAAAAAATATTTAAAATAATTACACTTACAAAGATCCTGTTCCCAAATAAAATAGCAGAACAGGACCCAATGTTGGATTCTCAAGTATTCCTGGGTTGATTTCTCAATCCTACTATAAGAAATGAAATTAATCAGATGCATTGGCTTATCTTTATAAAAGGTAGTAATAAATGCTTACTAGAAAGTATTAGATGGGACTTGAGTAGTAAGCATTTCTAAGATAAGTGAACTTCATCATGGATTGAGACAATATTTCTCATGCTATGTGACTTCTGTACATCTCTAAACCAGAAAAATTAAACTTGGTTACATAAAATACTTACTGAATGCTTGAAGGATATATATGTGTTTCGTAAAATATTATATTCCAGCTTTTATCTGAATTCTCTCTGTGTATTTACCTCTTTTCTAATCAATGAGTTTTTCTTAATTGGTTGGAGTGGGCACACATTACAGTGCTCAGAGATTACTCCCGGCGCTGCCTTCATAGATCACTAACTCTTGAAAGGGTTTGGGAACACATAGAATGCTAGCCCAGGACAGTCTTATGTAAGAAAAGCACCTTACGTACTCTGTTTTATCTTTGGAAACTTTTCTGATCAAAAGAAATCAGTGCCTACATACCTCCACATTTTAGGAGTTAGAAGAATGTTATTTAGGGCGTACCATCTATTGGTGAATATGCTCTCTGAGAAACTCATCATTTTTACTCCAAGAAAATAAAATATTTTTCTGAATAGTTTCTGAGTCATCAATGAAGAGATTCTAGAAGTAGCACTGAACAGGCTTCTAAACCATAAATCCAAATCTCATTATCAGGAGTCCTTGAAAAAACAGTTGTTTATGGAAATGAGCAGGGAACAGTAGGGTCTTAGAACATCCTTTAAGATCAAAATATAAAGTATTACTTTAAAATCATGTGTCCTCCTAAATAGAAGTTTAAATGCACATTGATGGGAACCAATGGAAAGTTCCTTCTTGGCCAAAGCTGAAAGAACATAAGCAACACAATGAACATATTAGCATTGTATTATTAAAATAAACGTACACTAATCCACATTGATATAGACAGGTGATCAAATAGGAGACAGAGAGTAGAAGCAAATGTATTGACTATTTCAAATAATTTATGTAGGTTTTCTGTCCTCAACAGGAGACTCACTTCACTCCTTAACTGTGGGTTCAGAAAGATCCCTGAAAAGAAACGGTAGGAAAAGCAAACAAGGAAGTCTCACTAAAGTGAAGAAAGATGATAATTATTCAACCAGGGAGTTAAAGTTAGCATCAAAGAAATGTAACATGCTGATAAATACATGTCTTTGTTTTGAGTCTGCAAAAATGTCAATCATTTTGGCTTTCTCAAAAAAAGAAAAAACTCTTAATCTATCAAAATAAATTAAAAAATATCAGCCAGATCTCAATTAAAGAATACTCTGTAGTATACATTTACAGCTTAGAGAAGCCTAATGACAGATGGAAACCAAATAGCATAATATGATTTTGTGGGCACAGTTCTGAGCATAAAAATATATTGTTTTGTTTTGTTTTGGTTTGGTTTGGTTTTGGGGTCACACCCGGCAGTACTCAGGGGTTACTCCTGGCTCCATGCTCAGAAATTGCTCCTGGCAGGCACGGGGGACCATATGGGGCACCGGGATTTGAACCGATGACCTTTTGCATGAAAGGCAAACACCTTACCTCCATGCTATCTCCCTGGCCCCATAAAATATATTGTTAAAAAATAATAAATTAGAGGAGAAATGAATTTTATACTTTAATAATAATGATTTAAAATTTATTATTGGACTTAAATGTTGTGCTTTATTGGTAGATGATGACAATTGGAGAAATTGTGGAGAATATAATTATGATTATGTGATTTTTTTGTTTGCAAGTCTAAAGCTGTTTCAAAGATTTTTAATTGTTTACTTTTTTAAAATAGTACTGAGAGAACTCAAGAGTGGCTGAATACAGTTTCCCAAGTCTGTTTACTTGTTGGTTAGCTGGTGCCACTCATGATTCAGATAATTGTTTAAAATCAAGTTGCTTCTCAAAATTCATCACAACTCTGTGTTTTTCTGGATGCCTTCAACAGTCTTTATGTAGAATTGTTATTTAAAGTTTTTGAGTGGTAAAGTATAATTTCTCAATATCCAAACTAAAAATGCATACTTCAATAATACAGCTAGAATTCAGATCATGCACTTACACATTAAGGCATTGTTATTATCATTGCACATCTTTTACTTAGAGGTTAAAATACTTATATCATATATCCGGGGTAATTCATTTAAGTGCTTAAAAATGTTTATTTTAAGAGCACATGAGAAATTAGACTTCATTATCATATTTTATCTTTAAGGATAATGGGAATTTTTCAAGTGGTCAAATACTCTTAAGATATATGGCTGATATGTTTCTGATTTTAAAAATAAAATGAGGTGCCTGAGATAGCACAGCCATAGGGCGATTGCCTTTCACACAGCCTATCCAAGACAGATTTTGATCCCAAAATCCCATATGGTCCCCAAAGCCAGGAGCAACTCCTGAGAGCTGCAAGGTGTGACCCATACATACAAAAATAAGTAAATAAATAAATAAATAAAACAACGGTTTTATGGTACATGATAATTGAGGATAAAGAAAATTAGGTCATAAGAAACTTTTTGTTTTGTTTTGTTTTATGGGGCCACATCCAGTGACACTTAGGAGTTACTCCTGGCTCTGCACACAAAAATCACTCCTGGCTTGGAAGACCATATGAGACACAGGGGATTCCAATAGCGGTAGGTCCTAGGTCAGCAGCGTGCAAGGCAAATAACCTACCACTATACCACCACTGAGGCCCGAGGTCATAAAAACTTTGTGTCTATTCTATAGTTCAAATTTGTTTTCTGAAGAAGCATATTGATGGAATCAATTCATACATATGAGCCATATTTCTACCTGTAGATTGTTTGGTCCTAATATTGCATGGGAAATTTCTCTCTACCTTGACTCAGACACCAATCTCCATGAAAGCAGAACAGTTTATTCAGAAAAAAATAGAGAATTTATCCTCCCTGTCTCTATATTAGAGTCCTATCAATAGCTTCTAAAATTACTAACCAAAATCAGTCAAACTTTCTAATATAAAATGGACATAAGATGGAAAAAGCATCAAGAAGTCTTTAAATTCTCCAAGTAATTCTCAAGAAGTTGTAGCATTAACAGTCATGGTATCTAACCTTCAACCCCCTATGATCCTTAGTCAACTTAAAAGGAAACTTCTTGTGTGTAAAATGCATAAAGAATATTTTATGACTCCAATTTTAAATATTTTTAACTCTCAATAAGAAACAACCTGCAGAAGGAAAAACAAACCCATGTGACATAAAAACTAAATAAAATGCTCAGATGACATTTATATGTTTTAAGAATGACCTTTAAAATGTTCATAGTTAAAATATATCCTTTTTTTTTTTACATTTTTCTTGACATAATGGAGCAGAGACATATCTTAAACTTCTAAAAAGTAAAACATCAGCCAAGGCTCAAGCACCTGAGCATGAAGAACTTCAATTGGTAAAATGGACAATATATCTACTTTTTTAAAATCATACAAATTAGAGTATGCCCCTCAGGTACTCACATGATCAATAATTCCAAAATCTAGATATTATTGCAATCCTCAATGTAAAATTATAGGTCAATTGTAATGATAAGGGAGCAAAAGCATTAAATACAGACTGCTCTGAAAAACTGTGGTGTAGACAGTTATTGGATCTAGATTGAAATTAAACTTTGACAAAATTAAACCAATTATCATTAAGCTGTTATAAGGAATGAGAAAGGGGATTTATGGGGCCCAGGAGATAGCATGGAGGTAAGGCATTTGCCTTTCATGCAAAAGGTCATCGGTTTGATCCTGGTGCCCCATATGGTCCCCGGTGCCTGACAGGAGCAATTTCTGAGCATGGAGCCAGGAGTAACCCCTGAGCGCTGCTGGGTGTGACCCAAAAACCAAAAAAAAAAAAAAGAAAGGGGATTTATGATGACAGTCAACTTTAAGAATTAAGAGAATCTTAAAACATTTTTGAAGCTTTGCAAGTGTGATAATTGGAGTCTATACTATATATTAGGCAGTTGATTTACAATCCTGTTTCTATGAATTTTCCCAAAATACCATAATTTGTACCACACTTACTATTGGAACCCCCTACCCACTGTTGCTATATCTGTCTCAAACTGTGTTCCCCACATACCAAAATCAGTCCTATAGGCAGACTCTCAAGGTCAGTCAACATATGCCATGTTATATCCCATACTAAGTTCTTTTTAGTCAATATATGAGATATCACTCCATATTTGTCCTTTAGCTCACTTCACTCAGCATGGTCCCCTCCAATTCTAGCCACATAAATAAACACTATAGGATTTCATCTTTTCTTATAGCTGAGTAGTATTTTTTGTGTCATTAACCACAACTTATTTTTCCATTTATCTAATCTTGGGCACTTCAGATCTGAATTCTATATATTATGTTTCACAGTATTAACCCAGAGATGATGCATAGGCAACTTACAGCATGAAACAGACTTAAAAACACAAACCATAAATGTTTATATTCTTTGAAAAATACAAATAGAATAATATCAATATCTGCACTGATATTTGTTTAGTAGTCTTCAAAATCCACTAACCTGGTTATGATATAGAAAATAGTTGTTATTATTGATGTTTGTTGGATTGGGAGTAATTATGAGTTGTTCCTCGCTCTGAGTTCAGAGACCACTCCTGACAGGCTCAGGGAACCATATGGGATGCCAGTATTAAATCTGGTGTAGCCACATGCAAGGCGAACACTATACTCATTGTACTTTTGCAACAGCCACAGAAAATAGATTTTATCAAGCCAGTGTAACTTCTATTACAATTGAAAATTTATGGACTATTTAAATGCAGCATTGGAAAGTGTGTTTGACTAAGAAAAGAATCACTAATTATCTGTAAACTCACAATGATCTTTTTATTTCCAAAGTAAATGGTTCTCTGGGGGACTACAAGCTACAGATGTTCCAAAACTGCAACAAATTGCAGGTAGATAACTCCTGAGAAATATAAGTGATTTCACTAATATAAGGTTAAGGTAAATCTCAGTGGCATTATCTCCTTAATTTTCTATTAGGCATAGATTCTATTTAAGCAGTTTAAAATATTTAGAAAAATTGGATAGTATATATTTTTCTCTTCCTGGTAAGATAAACTAATATTGCTTCTGCTCTAAAATAGATCAAATCCACTGCTTGACCTTTTGTGTTTAGCATGCCTCAATAACTATTATGTATTAAGCATTAACAGAAAACAACATAACATACTAATTCAAATATCAAGCCAAACTCGATAGTTTAACCATAAAGATATATAATGCCAAGTACTCTATAAGTTTCTAGTGACACAAGTTGATTGATTTTATTATCACCTCTCAGAAAAAAAACTACTTTATATAAAAAATTCAAGAATCTAATAATGACTAATTGCTAATGATAAATGAAATTGCACATACTTATATCAGTGATGCTCTGTTTATTTCTTTCTACACCAAAGAAGTGCAATACAGCTGAGAAAACACTAGAAATTCTTACTAATGATTTTGTTATAATATGCTGGTTAGGAGTTAATTTTATGCATTCTATTTCTCTCTATTTGCTAACAGGGCAATTTTGAATTAGGGTCTAAATATTTTCTTTTTTTTTCTTTTTTTTTTTTTTTTGGTAGTTTTTGGGTCACACCCGGCAGCGCTCAGGGGTCACTCCTGGCTCAATGCTCAGAAATTGCTCCTGGCAGGCACGGGGGACCATATGGGGCACCGGGATTCGAACCGATGACTTTTTGCATGATAGGCAAACGCCTTACCTCCATGCTATTTCCCGGGCCCCAGGGTCTAAATATTTTCAAAGTGTGATATTTTATAATCTGTAACTGGGGGAAAATGATAGTGTGGGATTCCTAATGTCATTGTTATCATGAGATATGATACTTTAGATCATAAATATATTGAACATTTTAAAAACTATTTTGTTTAGACACAAGGTAAGATCAAATTTTCAAAGCAGAAAAGCTAAAAATTTATTTGAAAGTTTCATTTTAATCTCTACAAACTGATTTGAGTTTATGTTTCCAGAGGAATTAAAATAAGATAATAAACTATATCAATGCATAAATAATGGGAGATTTATTCAATTTTATTGATTATCTAAAGCTTCCCAGGACCTTTGACTTTTGCCATCGTTATTATTTTTTTACCTTTCAGTTTACCATTGCATGAGAAATAATAAATGGTAATATAGCAAAGAGTTCCGTTAATTACCAAATTTTCCAATTATTCTACTTGTGGAGACACAACCAAAGATTGATATAAAAATGAATTCTCATATGTTTCCAATTGATTCAAATAAAAATTCCAAGAACTTTGGGGACAGTATTGCAGTGGTAGGGATTTTGCTTAGCACATGGCTGACTTAAAACAGACCAGTTTGATCCCCTCATATCCATATGGTCCCCCAAACCAGAAGCGATTTCTGAGTTTAGAGCCAGGAGTAACCAAACAAACAAAAATCTAAGAACTCTGAGTAACATTATTGGGGAATCTCATAGAAAGCAACTCATTTTATTCCTTCATTCATTTCTTCACACACCCATTTATTCACATATTAAATTATGTTAATATATAGAAGGTGCATAGAATTAGAAGAACCTATATTTGTTTTATTGATGCTGCTATTGTAAATAAATGAAACCTAATTCACAAAAACACTCAGAAGTTTTCTTAAAAGCCCCTTATTGTACAGGGAAGAAAAGTAAGTTATTGAATGATTGTTTCCTATAAAATAGAGATAATGATATATATATATATATATATATATATATATATATATATATATATATATATATATATATATATGAGTCAGTGGTTGAATAATTCCATCAAGAATATGTGTTTGCTTGCAGTGAGAATAATAAGCAAGATTCAATTTTAAATTTAACATAGATTGATATTTCTAGAACACCTTTAAAATTTTATCAATGTTATAGATGTAAGTAATGAGAGGTCTAGTACATGTGAGACTTTCAGAAATCACAAATTTTAATTTTAAATTGTTAATAGTTTTTAAGGTTCAATGGCAATCTATGTGACTACTGTACAGCCTAATAATGTCACTTGTAGATCATATTAAAGCAATATCCCTTTATTCACTTTTCAGCTATCAAACTAGAGTTTTGTCACTCTATCTGTTTTATATTGAATACTTTTATGCATTCTGCAATAGCCTTCTCACATTGAGGCTTATCAAATAATTCACTGTGGAGACTAGTCCTTACCAATTACCAAGTAGTATACCCTGAGTTTTCCAATCACTGTAAGTAAACTCATAGTATTCTTCTGAGGATACATTTTCACTGTAGGGTCTCCACTTTGAAATGACCAGGTCTGACACAGTTGAAACAGCATTTGTAAACTTCTGCATTCTCCAATGGCTATTTTCCCATATTGCCAGTACATCTTGTTAGTGCTATGCTTGAATCCACACCATTAGAACAGTGACACAGCAGGCTGTCATTCTCAGTTATCTGGGGCTCTTGCTAAAACAGATCAACTCTAAGATTTCTTCTCTTTTTCCATCCCCATTTTCCAGCGCACAGACAAAACTAAAATACAATAAATTATTTGAAACGTTTTTAAGGTTCCTAGAATGGAACCAATTGTCCTTCCAAATTCAGAAAAGGAGCTGAACTAGGAAAATAGAACAAACCAAGAATGATCAAAACTAACATTCAGACAGAAAGGACCAATTAAAATGACCTCAGGGAAGCAAAGTTGGAGACAAGCAAAGCAGGTGTTTCTGATTATATTTTTATACTTTTTTCTTTTCAATTTGAGAGAATTACAAGTAAAATATATATTTAGGTTCACAATGTTAAAGGTTTTGCCTTAAATTTTAAAGATTTGTGTCATGTATTATTTCAGATTGTAAAGATTATATATGCCAATGTTGTTATAAACTCAATAATGATAATGTCTTTAAATTAATTAAAATAGACAATTAACACAGTGCTGTTTGCTTGATTTTCACACAGCAAATGGTGATTTTATCTCAAACACCTAATATGGTCCCTGAGCACTACCAGGAGTGATTTCTGAGCACAGAGTCAGGAGTAAACCGTAAGCATAGCCAAGCGTGAAAAAAAAAATTAGAAATGAAACAAATAAAAAAGAATATTAACTATCAATTAAATTACAACTTATTATAGATTATATATGTATTCCATGATCAGAATTATTAAATACAGTAAAGTATTGATGTTTAAAACAAATAATAACTTGAATTTTTATTTAATAGGTCAACAAGTAGGAGAATAAACTAATACTTTTTTTTTGGTTTTTTGGGCCACACCCGATTGATGCTCAGGGGTTATTCCTGGCTAAGCGCTCAGAAATCGCCCCTGGCTTAGGGGGACCATATGGGATGCCGGGGGATCCAGCATTGCATTCCTTCCTTGGCTAGCACTTGCAAGCAGACACCTTACCCCTAGCGCCACCTCTCCGGCCCCAGAATAAACTAATAATTTTTACCCAGAATTGGGAAAATATAATAATGAACATAAAAACAGTGTAAGTGCAGGTATTCGAGTGAATATCTCTCAAACTGTAAATTTCTTTAGGAAAATGCTGATGAAAAGCTAAATGTCCAGCTCAGAAATAGTGTCATTTTCTTAATTCTAAAATGTATATAATATTTAATAAAATTTTCATTATATTTTTTGATGGAGAATACTAAGAATAATAATCTCTTTTAGAAATACAAATGATGTTCACTTTTTTTTTCCTTTTCTTTTTATTTTGTTTTAGGCCATACCTGGCAGCACTCAGGAGTTATGGCTGAGAAATTTCTCTGAGCTTAGAAATCACTCCTGCCAGGCTCAGGAGACTATATGGATATCAAGGATTGATATTCACTTTTTATTTTGTTTCTTGCTGGGAGTGATAAAACACAACAGTACTCAAAGATTACTCACAAGTTAGTACTCAGGGATGCTACCATTTTTACTTGTGAGTTAAACCCAGGTACTCATAAATAAAAGCAAACTCTCAGTAATAGAAACAGAAAGTATTTGAACTCTTGGGCTGGACAAAATATTTGAGCTGCACATGGATAAAGAGGATTTAATCTTCAATATCCCATACAGTCTCCTGAGCCCACAACAAGTATTTGTGAATGCAGAAACAAAATACCCATGAGTATTGCCAGGTATGGCTCAAAATAAAAGAGAAAAGAAAAAAGAAAGAAGGAACAGAAAAAGGAAGGAAGGAAGGAAGGAAGGAAGGAAGGAAGGAAGGAAGGAAGGAAGGAAGGAAGGAAGGAAGGAAGGAAGGAAGGAAGGAAGGAAGGAAGGAAGGAAAGAAGAGAGAGGAAAGAGAGAAGAAAGAAAGAAAGAAAGAAAGAAAGAAAGAAAGAAAGAA
>PVKC010000537.1:18726-65127 GCA_004027635.1 Crocidura indochinensis | reverse complement strand
TGACCCCCCCCCAAAAAAAAAAAAAACTGTAACTAAACTCTTTGCTAGGCAAACTTTATTCCCAAAAGATTACTATGCAAAAGATCAAGCATTATTAAAGTTTATCTGTACCTTTAATTTTATTAAATATGGCTCAGTAATATGTTCTTGTTATCAGCAAACTAACTCTCAAACATTGCTGAATTTCATAAAAGAAGCAAGGGAGTCTTAAGCAATGTTCAGCATTGAAAATAAAAAATCTTTACTTTATCTCATCGTCTCTAATATCTCACATTTAAATAAAACACACAAGTCAATTATTTTTGTTAATGGTGAAATCATGTATTTCAAACTGTAGTGTTCAGTATATATTCTCTTTGTGCTCCAGGTGTCTCAAGAGACCCACATTGTGTTTTCACATTGACATCTCTATACAGCCTTAATGGACAATTGCTCCACTCACAAAATATGTCATTCACATGAAATCCACATTTATATTAATAAATATCCTCAGTAAAATAAAACATGAATATAAAAAATACAGAAACAGAATTAATATGATTGTACACTAATCATTTGCCTTTTTGGCTTTGTTTTTGCTTTGGGATCACATTTAACAGTGTTCAAGATCACAACTCACTCTTAACTTTCAGTCAGAGATCCCATTTGTTGGAGTTCATATGGGATGCCAGTGATTAAATATTGGTTGTTTACATGCAAGTCAAATGTTTTAATTGTTTTACTATGACTCTTATTTACATCCCCCTACACACACACACACTAAACAGACAATTTTTAGACAAGCAACACAAATATCTTCTGGAGTAGTAAAGCTGGCAATATCACTACATGCTTTAGCACAAATTAAAAGCTCAATAAATGATGTTGCTCTATTGACATTCTTGAAATTTAAAAGACAGAGAATGCTATATTAAATTTGCTTTGTATTAAAACTGATTTATTATTATTTAATTTCTACTATAAGTTATATTATTTAAAACAATTATGTATATGTTCTTTAGAAAACTATAATATATTACTATAGTTATTAAATTTGATTCATTGGAAAATTGTGATTATAATAATAATAAACTCAATAGAATTTTGCACCTAGAAATGCTTATTACGTGATAAGTAAAAGAGGATATTTATATATATTATTACATCAATACAACAATTCTGAAGCAGGTATTAGTATTTCAATCTGTTATAATGGACTCATTAAAGAAAATGAACATAGATATTATATAGCGACACCTTGAGTACTAGGTAGCTTCTCAGTGGTATCATTAGTAGTGATAAAATTTAAACTAAATGTTCTTGAGTTGAGACAAGAAAAATCTAAATGAATGGCATCTTGTTTTATGGTGTTACTAATCAGCAGAGAAATAACTTGTTTAATTGCCTTTCATAAGTGAGCAATGTAATAACTTTATAATCTATGTTCTTCAGGGTATAGACTTTTCATATATTAGTCTGAGAGTTACTCCTAGTAGTGCTTGGGAGACATGAAGTTCGAGGGATTAAAGCTAATGTTTGCAATGGAAGAAACATGCTCTACTACTTAAGCACATACACCAGAGCTAGAAATACAGATTATAACAATACACTTAGAGTTGAGTGAGGGTTATTTGTCCAAACGTTTTAATGCTCACATTATGTATGAGTGAAGGAAATTTTGGTTTTTGGGTCACACCCGGCAGTGCTCAGGGGTTACTCCTGGCTCCATGCTCAGAAATTGCTCCTGGCAGGCATGGGGGACCATATCGGGCACTGGGATTCAAACTGATGACCTTTTTGCATGAAAGGCAAACGCCTTATCTCCATGCTATCTCCCGGGCCCCAAGTGAAGGAAATTATGCAGGTGAAATCTATATTATATAATAAAGTGAATTCAATTTTGTGAATTCAATAGTGAATTGTGAATTCAAAAATGCTAATACTGAGCAGAAGCTATATTCTTAAACACAGCAAAAATTATCATAAATTATCAAAAATTATCATAAAATAGAACTGTATCCCGGACTCACTTTTTCTTTGGTTTTGTTTTTGGGCCACACCCAATGACACTCAGAGGTTACTCCTGGCTATGCGTTCAGATATTACTCCTGGCTTGGGAAACCATATAGGATGCCGGGGGATTGAACCACAGTCAATCCTAGACAAGTACAGGCAAGGCATATACCTTACCACTTGCACCATCGCTTGCTCCCCCTCCTGGACTCACTTAACAGGAAAATGCTATAATAATGAAAACTACTGTCAAAAATGCATTACTTTCCAATTTTCTGCATTCTGATTCAAACATGGGGGTGGGAATGAAGGACAATTAGAGGAAGCACGAGCAATAGAGGAGGATGTAAAGGGGTCTGTTAAAGGTTAATGCTTTTCATTCATAAAAAAACTCCATGTTCTTAATATTCTGGATATCCCAAGTAGGTATTTTGTTTTTTCTTAGAATAATATTTATCTTATCAATACCAGTAACTTATTTGCTCCCACATCAGATATGTGAGAGAACCCACAGAAACATTTTAATTTATTCAAATCAAGAAGTCAAAAATGCATCTTGACTGCAGTAAAATGAAAAATCGTTAAATATTCAGTCCCTTAATCATATCAATATTTCATGTTTCATTCCTTAACACAACTGATGTATCTGAATTTCCTTAACTCTTTCTCCCCATTTCTTCTCATACTTCTTTCCCCTTGCACTCACTCAAGTTTCTTTCCTCTCTTACCTACACAGTGTCACCCTCCTAGGTCAGAGGATAGAAAACTATCAGGCAAACTCAATCTCTTCTAGGCAAGTGAAGGTGATGAAGAGAACAGAAGGATGTGGATGTGTCAACCAGGAACTGTTAAAAATAAAAAGTTACTGGGCCAGAGCGATAGCACTGTGCTATGTCTTTTGCCTTGCAAGCGACCTACCCTGGACTGACATTGGTTCGAATCTTGGCATCCCACATGGTCTCCTGCGACTGCTAAGAGCAATTTCAGAGCACAGGGCCAGTAGTAACCCCTGTAAACCTGGAGCGCCACCTGTGTGCCCCCCCAAAAAAAACAAAAAAGTTACTCTGGAGGATGAAGCAATAGTAGATATGATAGGGTGCTTATCTTGCAAACAGTGACCTAGGTTTGATTTCCAGCATCCCATGTATCTCTAGAGTCTCCCATGAGTGATTACTGAATGCTGAGCCAAGAGTAACTCCTCTCAGCAGTGCTGGTTACAGCTATGTTCACATAAAACTCCACATATCTGGTTTTATGATTTTAAATATTATTTCAGATTCAAATTTTGCACTTGATTCACCAAAATCTCAGCAAGATAACTTTAAATCTCATCTCATTTTGTAACAACCATAGTTCTTATTAGTGCTTCTATAAGAAGTGTCTGTTTTAGAGATCATCTCTGACAATTTAAGTGACATCAGGTCTTCACTATAATAACAGCTGTCACTTCCACAGGAAATGTTTAGTGCTATTTTGAAGTGAATTCTCAACACAATGGATAATAAGATTTGAAGTTAGTTGTTCCTAATGTAATTACTCTGCTTCTTTTACATAAACATCAGACATAAAGAAAACCAAATATTTGCTCTATGTGAGAAGAGAAAAATCTAATACTTTGTAATTTTGCTAAAATTTACTATTTTATTAATTACAATTTTATTGATTAATTTATTATTTTATTTAATTACTATTCATATTATTCATGCAATATTCTACTTTGTTTCAATATAATATCAGGAGTAATGAAAATTATTTAAAATGAAACATGGTAAATGTATTGGATGAAAAATAAACTTGTTAAAAGCACATATTTTAATAAGGATTTCCCCTTTTTTAAAGAAAAGCCAAAGATTTAATATATAGTTTGTGATGTCTATTTAATCTAAGTAATATGTCATTATAGAATTTTTTTAGAAATAAAGATATGGGGCCCGGGAGATAGCATGGAGGTAAGGCGTTTGTCTTTCATGCAAAAGGTCATCGGTTCGAATCCCGGTGCCCCATATGGTCCCTTGTGCCTGCCAGGAGCAATTTCTGAGCATGGAGCCAGGAGTAACCCTTGAGCACTGCCGGGTGTGACCCAAAAACCAAAAAAAAGAAAAAGAAATAAAGATACGTATAAAGTCAAAAACTCAAGCTGTCTATAGTGCAAAATGCAAAAATATCCTATCAATTTTATTCTATTTTTATAAAAGTATGAACTGTTACTTAAAAGTGATTATCATAAAGTAGACAGCATTCTTAATCACTTTGTACACATTATTAAGATTTTTAATTTTTGAAGAATTTTTTAAATTTATTCTCCATAAACTACAGAGCTAATCATATATGGGTTTCAGTTCTTCAGTGTTCCAACACCAATTCCTTCACTAGTGTCTACTTCTCTCCACCAATATTGGTTTCTTTTTCACCCTATCTTTGTGGCAGACACTTTTTTCTTTTTCTTTTTCTTTTTTCCTTTTAGGCACTGTGGTTTACGTTCCTATTACTGATAGGTTAACTGTCTTCTAATATTAGTCTGTCTTTTTTCTGCCATATATACAGAAACTTTTAAGTTTGATGTAGTCCCATTTATTTAGTTGAATGCTATAGCCCTTGTCATTGGTATACTATCATTAAAGATTTCTGTGAAGTCTGTTTTGGAGAGTTCTGCCTATTTTTTCCTCATGAACCTTACAGATATGGGTCTAATTTCAAAATCTTAATCCACTTTGAATTTACTTTTGTGTAAAGTGTGAAATATGGATCAATATTTCACTTCTTATAAATGGTTATCCAATTGTTTTAGCACCATTTTTGAAGAGACTGTCTTTAGTCTATTTAATATTCTTGGGCTCCTTTGTAAAATATTAGCTGACCATATACTTGAGGATTTGTCAGTGGATAGTCTATTCTGACTCATTGGTCTGAAATTTTGTCTTTATTTAAATACCATGCTGTTTTGATCACTATGGCTTTGTAACAGATCTTCAAATTAGGTAATGGTATGATTCTCAGTTTCTTGTTTTTTTTTTCAGTATTTATTTGGCTATCCTAGGTCTTTTTTGTTGCACCAAAACTTTATAACTGTTGTTCTAAGTCCTTAGTGTTGCCTGCATTTGAATAGTATTGCATTGAATCTATATAGTTGTTAGGAAAAATGGTCATTCTAATGACATGAATTTCAGCAATCTATGAGCATAGAATGTTCTTCTAATTGTAGATCTTCTTCAATCTCTTTCTGAAGTGTTATGAAGTTTTCTTGATATATGTCTCTCACCTCTCTTGCTAGGTACCTAGGTACTTGATTGTTTTGGACCCTATTTTAAATGGGATAGACTCTTTGATCTATTTATTTTCTGAGTTGTTATTTGTATAAAGGAATAAAACTGTCTTTTGTGTATTTACTTTGTAGCCAGACACTTTATTGTGTTGGCTTATTATTTTTATGATATTTTCTGTGGAATCTTCAGGCTCTTTGATGTCCATCATCATGTCATCTGCAAATACAGTATAACTTGTCATGGAATTATCTTTTGTGTATAGACTTGTAGCCAGAGATTTACTGTATTGATTTATAGTTTCTAGGAGCAGCTCTGTCGACCCTTCACATCTTTATGTACATCATCATGTCATCTGAAATTGAGATAGTATGACGTCCTCTTTTCTAATTTGGATCCCTTTGATTTCCTTTTCTTGTTTGATTGCTATTTCTAGGACTTCTAATACTATGTTGAATAAGAATGGAAACAGAAACATTCCTGCCATGTGCTGTGGCACATGGTTGCCATTTTGAACTTCTGTCTCTGCACTACTGTGTGAAGCTGCCATCAAGCACCCCATTATGACATCACAGAATCCATTTTATTGTGCTAACACTATAAAGTCAATTCAATGGTGCTATCAAAAAAGACATTAGTATGCACAGAACAATAACATTGTAGTTCATGGTTTTGATCTCAGAATGGACATTACGAAGCATGTCACTATGAGGTCATAATTCATGATTGAGCAGTCAAAACCACTATATGGTCATATTTCACCATTGTGATGTAACAGTGGACAATATGAAGTGTGTTAATATGAGGTCGTATTTCAAGGTTATAAAGTCAGGAAGGACATTATGATGTGCACCCACTATGATGGTGAAATTCATGGTTGTGAAGTCAGGAAGGACAATCTGATGTGCCCCACTATGATGTTGTAATTTATTCTTTGGCCTCAGAATGGACATGCTGAATATTCTCATTATGAAGTCATTATTATTGGCTTTGACATAACAGAATCCACCAAGACATGCCACTACTATGAGGTTATAACACATGGTTCTGAAGATACAATGGACAATTTAATATGCACCAATATGAGGTCATAATTCATGATTATGAAAAAATGAATGGACATCATGAAGTATGTCAGTATGAGTAAATAATATACCATTATGAATTCAAAATGGACATTATAATGTACCTTATTTGAGGTCATTTTTCACAAATGTAAAGTCACAGTGGTTATTTTGATGCACACCATTATAAGTGCATAATTAATGATGTGACTTCATAAAGGACATTACGATGTGCACCATTATGAAGTCATAACTTTTTTTTTTGTTTTTGGGTCACAGTTGTTTGCACTCAGGGGTTACTCTTGTCCATCCTGGGTCTGCTGCATGCAACAACTCTGTCACTGTGCCCCTGAAGTTACAATACTTGATTATGGCTTTAACATGGACATTATGATGTGCTACAACTTTGAGGTCAGAATGAAAATTGTAAAGTCACATGGACATTATGACTAAAAATATAACATTATAATTAATATCTGTGACATCAAAATGGACATTATGAAGCATGTCATTATGAGGTCATAATTCTTGGTTGTAAAATAACATAATCCACAAGAACTCACTGCCACTATGAAGCCATCATCCATGGTTGTGATGTTATAATGGAATTATGTTGTTCACAACTATGATGTTATAATTATTGATTGTAAGGTGAAAATGGACATTATGGTGCACCACAATGAAGTTATATTTTATGATTGTATTGTCAATAGGGGTATTATGATGCATTATATTATGATGACATTTTGAGGTATTCATATTGTGAGGCCACCACCATGAAGTCAAATTCATGATTGAGATGTCAAAATGGATAAAATGATGTGTCAACACGATGAGTACATAGTTTGCCATGCATGTTACGATGCACACAACTATGAGGACATAATTCATGATAGTGATATCACAATGAACATAATGACGCCTCCACTATGATGTCATAAATCAGCATTGCGACATCACAGTGAGCAATAGGATACATAAAAATGTGAGGCTTTATTTCATGATTTAACATCATAGATTTCATTATACTGCACCACCACAATGAAGTATTAATTCAGACTTGTGACAAAGAAATGTCACAAAGATACATTATGATGCTTACCTATGAGCTGATATTTTTGAATTATGATATCACAATGGACATGATGAAGCCTCCAATAGGAGGTCATAATTCACAATTGAGAAGTCAAATGGACATTATGATGTATTATCAGTATGAAATCATAATTCATAATTGTGACTAACAATGGACATTATGACCCATAACAATGTGACATCATAATTCATGTTTGTGTGAAGTCATATGGATTTTAAATGCATAATTTAAGTCATTTTTCAGCATTTTGACATCACGATGATCTTTTGGTGTACACCCATTTGAGTACAAGTTTCATTATTGTGATATCACAATAGACATGATGAAGCCTCCAATAGGAAGTCATAATTCACAGTTGTGATATCAGAATGGACATGATCAAACATGTCACTGTGACATCATAATCTACTATGGGAATCACAATGGACATTTGGATTTATGTCACTAATAGTTAAAAGTTTATTATTGTGATGTCATAGTAGACATTTAGGTGCATGACACTAAGACATCTTAATTCATGAATGTGCTATCTAATTGGAACTCATGACAATCTACCACTATGATGTCATATTTCACCATTGTGATGTCATAATGGACATTATTAAGAATTATAACTCATGGTTGTGACATAACAGAATCCAATATCTATGTCAAAATTATAAGATCATAATTCTTGATAGTGAGATCACAAATATACCCTAGATGCTATTTCCTAAGAGCTCATATTATTGCATTTTGATGTTATAGCACTTTGACATAATAATTTAGCCTTGAGGTCAGTATGGACATTATAATGTGGTAGCACTCTGAGGACATAATAAATAATTATGACATCACAATGGATAAATTATGCATAGCATTATGACATCCTAACTCAGGTTTGGGACATCAGAATGAACATTAAGTGTCCTCATTTGAGTCACTTTTTAGCAGTTTGACGTCACAAGTATATTTTATGCACACCATTATGAGTACATAATTCACAGTTGTGACATCAGAATAAACATTTGAATTTAGGTCAGGAAAAGTTCATAGTTTATTATTGTGATGTGACAGTAGACATTTGGATGCATATCACTAAGACATCATAATTAATGATCATCACATCAACATGGACATCCACCTCTCTGATGAGATATTTTGCCATTGTGATATCACAATGAACACAATCATGCATGCCATTGTGAGGCCATAATTCATGGTTGTGATGTCACAGAATTCATTATATATGTCAAAATTGTGAGGTCATAATTCACGATTGTGATATCACAATTGGCTTTATGATGCAGAGGACTATTAGACATAACTCACTGTTATATAAGAATGAGCATTATAATGAGACCTTTTTGGAAATGTGACATCACAATTGTTATTTTGAGGCAAACCATTTTGAGTAGAAATTTCTCCATTGTGATGTCACAATGTACATTTTGAATTGTGAAGATATGAGGTCATACTTCATAGTTGTGACATCATAATAGACATTATGAAGCACACCACTGAGTCAAAATTCATGGTTGTTCTGTAACAATAGACATTTGGATTAACATTAATAAGAGTTTGGTGTTTTTGATTGTTACATCAGAGTATACATTTGTAGTCACAGCACTATGACATCAAAATTCATGATTGTGATAGCAAAATGAATAATAAGGTGATCCACCACTATGATGTCATATTTCACCATTGTGACATCACAATGGAGATGATCAAGCATGTCACTATGAGGTTAAAATTTATGGTTGTGGGGCCGGGCGGTGGCGCTGGAGATAAGGTGCCTGCGTTAACCTAGGACGGACCTCGGTTCGACCCCCCGGTTCCTCATATGGTCCCCCGTGCCTGCCAGGAGCGACTTCTGAGCTAATAGCCAGGAGTAACCCCTGAGCGTCACCGGGTGTGGCCCAAAAACCAAAAAAAAAAAATTATGGTTGTAATACACTATTTACATCAAAAGTATGAGGTCATAATTCATTATTGTAACATCAAAAGATAAAGTATGATGTTTTATCCCTATGAATTCATATTTTTGCATTGTGAAGGCACAATGAAGATAATGATGTATAGCACTGTGACATCATAAATTATGGTTGGAAAGGAAGTACGGATGTTATATTGACCTTATTTTGAGATTAAGTTTCATAATTGTGATACCACAATGTTAATTTGATGCACAGAATTATGAGTATGTATTCCATCACTGTGATGTCACAATGGACATCATAAATTGTAACACTAAGATGTTTCTCCCTATGAGCTCATATTTTGGAATTGAGATGTCACAATGGAGGATGATGCCTCCACCATAAGGTCATAATTCAGCATTGTTAAGTAAAATGCACATTGTGATGTTTTAGCAGTATGAGGGCTTAATTAAATATTGTAATGTTACAATGAACAGTTTGATGCAAAACACTATGACATCACAATTCATGTTATGGCATCAAAATAGACATTAGACTGTGCCTCACTTTGAAGTTACTTTTTTTTGGGGGGGTCACACCCGGCAGTGCTCAGGGGTTACTCCTGGCTCCATGCTCAGAAATTGCTCCTGGCAGGCACGGGGGACCATATGGGGCACCGGGATTCGAACCAATGACCTTTTACTTGAAAGGCAAACGCCTTACCTCCATGCTATCTCCCGGGCCCCACAAAGTTACTTTTTAGCATTGTGACTAACAATGAAAATGTTGAGGCACACCATTATGAGTGCATATATCACCATTGTGAAGTCAGAATGGACATCATGAGGCACACTGCATGAGGTCATAATTAAAGGTTGTGACATCACATGAACAATTGGGTGCATATCATTTAGAGGTAATATGTCATAGAATCCATTATACTGGGCTACCACAATGAGGTCGGAATTTTGGCTTCTGATGTTAAAATGGATATCATGAGGTGCTAGAACTAAAAGGTTATAATTCACAATTGTGATATCACAGTGGAGATTTGGATGCACAGCACTATGGCATCATAGATCATGATAGTGACATTTACATGAAGCTTATGAAGATCATCACTATGACATCACAATGAGCATTATCAAGCATGTCACTATGAATGCATAATTCATGGGTGTAATTTCAGAATGGATCTTATGATGATCCAATACTATGATGTCATATTCAGTATTGATATGTCACAATGGCTATTATAAAACATGTCATTATGAATGCATATTTCATGGTTGTGACATTGCAGAATCTACTAGGTATGCATCAACTCTGAGGTCATAACTCATGATTGCATTGTCACAAAGATACACTATAATGCTTCTCCCTATGAATTTATATTGTTGCATTGTGATGTCACAATAGACATGATGTAACCTTAACTGTGCAGTCATAATTAAGCATTGTGAAATCAAAATGGACATTATGATGTGCTAGCTCTATGAAGACATAATTAAAAATTGAGATGTTACAATATACAATAAAATGATTAATTCTATGACATCATTATTCATGGTTGTGACATCAGAATGAATGTTATACTGCACCTCACTTCGAGGTCACTTTCAACATTGTGAAGTCACAATGAAAATGTTGAGGTACACCATAATTATCGTATATATCACCAATGTGATTTTCAATGGACAGTATGAAGAATGTCACTATGAGGACAGAATTTACGGTTGTGAAGTTAGAATAAACATTATGAAACGCACCATAATGAGGTCATAATTTAGGGTTGTGATGTCACAATGGGCATTTGAATGCAAAGCACTAAGATGGTGACATCAAAATGGATCTTATGATAATCCACTACTATGATGTCATATTTTGCCTCTGTGACATCAACATGGATATTATAAAGCATTCACTAGAGGTCACAATTTATGGTTCTGATGTCACACAATTCTGTAAATATATTCACAGCTATGAAGTCATAATTTGTGATTGTGATGTCATGAATATATACTATGATGCTTCTCTCTATGAGCTTACATATTTTCATAATGATGTCAAATTAACATTATGAAGCATAGCATTTTGACATCAAAAATTCATGATTGTAACATCAGAAAGCACATTATACTGCGCCTCACTTTGAGGTCACTTTTCAGCATTGTGATGTCACATGGTCAATTTGAGGCATACTGTTGAGTATAAATTTCACCGTTGTGACTTCACAATAGGCATTATAAAGGGTGAGGATTTAAATCACAATTGTGACATCAGATTATCCACTAGATATATAACAACTATAAGATCAGAATTCATAATTGTTACATCACAAAGATACACTATGATGCTTCCCATATGAGGTCATATTATTCCATTGTGATCTCACAATGAACACAAGGAATTATCGACAATGAGTTCATAATTATGACATCAAATTTGATATTTTGATGTGTTAGCACTATTATTTAATAGCTCAAAAGTGTGATGTAACAATGTAATTATCACTATAGAACTATGAAATCATAATCCATGTTGTGACATCATAATGGACATTATTAAGAGTGCCCCTATGAGGTCATAATTTACCATTCATCATAATGAACTTCATGATGTGCCCAGCAGAAAGTTATATGTTTGTATTGTGATGTCACAATGGCCATTTTCAAGAGTGTCATGATTAGGTCATTATTCATGGTTGTAAGTAAAAATTGACATTATAATGAACCTCACAATGATGTCAGTTTTCAGCATTGTCACTTCACAATGTGCATTTTGATACACACCATTATGAGTACATATTTTTGCATTGTGATGTCACAATGGACATTATGAAATGTGTCACCTCACAGTCATAATTCATGACTGTGACACCGCAATGGACATTATTGATTGGGCCAATCTGAGGTCATAATTCATGGTTGTGATGTCACAGAATCCCAGATATGTCAGAACTATGAGGTCCAAATTTATTATGGACATTATGATGCATAATTGACATATGGACAGTAAGATGAATAATTGAGCACAGAATCCATTAGATACATCATGATGTACCCTCCCTATGAAGTCATAATGCAGCATTGTGATTTCACAATGGACATTATAATGTTTTAGGACTATGAAGACATAGGTATGATAAATAGCATTATGGCATCATAATTCATGGTTTCACACCATTATAAATACATGTATCACCATTGTGACTTTATAATGAACATTATGAAGTGTGTCATTATGAGGACATAATTCACGATTGTGACATCAGAATGGACATTATACGGATATTTCACGATTGATATATCACAATGTACATTTGGGTGAAAGTCACTGAGATGTTATATATCCTGGTTCTCATATCACATTATCTATTATATTGAACCACCTCAATGAGCTTGAAATTTAGGCTTGTGAAGGTAAAATGGACATTATGATGTGTTAGCACTATAAGGTCATAATTCACAATAATGACTCATAATGACCATTATCACACATACCACTATTATATCATAATTTATGGTTATAATGTAAGAATGGACATTTTATTTATTGTCTTGGGGGGGGAGAGGGTGGACCACACTCAGTGAAACTCGGGGATTACTCCTGTCTATGTGCTCAAAAATCACTTCTGGCATGGAGAAACAAAGGGGACACCAGGGATCAAACCGAGGTCCGCCCTGGATCAGTCACATGCAAGGCAAACATCCTGCCACTGTGCTATCGCTCTGTTCCAGAATGGACATTTAAATACACTTCATTTTGAGGTCACTTTTAAGGACAATGACGTCACAATGGTAACTTTGAGGAAAACCATTATGAGTACAAATTTCTTCATTGTGAAATCACAATGAACATTATGAAATATATCTCTATGAGGTCATAATTCAAGGTTATGATGTCAATATGGTCATTTGGGTGCACTTCATTATGAGAATATAGTTTATGATCTTGACATCACAGTACGCAGGATGCATGGCACTATAACATAATCCATGATTCTGACATCAAAATGGACTGTATGACAGCCCACAACTATAATGTCATATTTTAGGTTTGTAATGTCACTATAGAAATCACGAAGCATGTCCCTATGAATAAATCATGGTTGTGATGTCAAATTATTCACTATATATGTTACAACTATGAGCTCATAATTCATTATTGTGGCATCACAAATATACACTATAACACTTCTCCCTATGAGCTCATATTTTTATTGTAACCTCAAAATGGCCATGAGGTCATTATTATGACCTCTACTATGAGGTCATAATGCAGCATTGTGAGCCAAAATGAATATTTTGATGTGTTAGCACTATGAAGTCCTAATTCATGATTGTGATATCACAATGAACATTATTACATCTATCACTTTAATATAATTCATTGTTGTGAAGCCACAATGCAAAATATTAACTGTGTCATTATGAAGTTATAATTTATCATTGTGTCATCACAGTGGACATCATGATGCACCCCATTATAAGGTCATATGTTTGCATTGTGATGACACAGTGGCCATTATTAAGCACATCACTATGAGATCATAATTTATGGTTGTAATGTCAGAATGGACATATTTAAGCAAGTTCAAGAGTATTCGATCCAATTCTTTGAAAAATTTCATGGGTAATCAGAGGGATTTCATTGAATCTGTACAATGCTTTGGGTATTATTGTCAGTTCAATAATTTTTATTCTCCCAATCCATGCCACTTTTTTTGAATTTTTTTGAAAATTGTCATTGTATTCCACCATTACTCCACTGCCCTGTAGAGTTTCTTTTGAGAAATCTGATGTTAATTTGAGAGGGCTACCTTTGTGTTGTAGTTTACCAAAATTCTTAATACATTTTAGTTTTCATTCAATTTTGATAATTTAACATGACATACCTTGGAATAAACCCCAGCTATCATTTAAAACAGCACTCTGTTTCCTTCATTTCTTGTTCTACTTCTTTAAACACTATCCCTATATTATATCTCTAAAAGTTTAGTAATACTCAAAACTTTTAGTATTTTTTAATATTTTATTCATTTTTTCATTTCAAACATAATTATAAGATTATTTTGAATTTTATTTATTTTCTCTAAAAGACTAAGTATGTTTTATGTTTCCTATAGGATTTTGACTTGTTTGGTTTTGGCCACACCCAGCAATGCTCAGGAGTTACTCCTGGCTTTTTGAACAGAGTCATTCCTGGTGGACTTGGAGGAACATATGGGATGTAGCGTATTGAATCCAGGTTGGCCAACTACAAGACAAATCATCTATTTGCTGCATAATATCTTATTTTGTGTTGCTATGCATTTAGGGTTCCTCATTATTTTATTTAAAAAAACTGATACTTTAATTAAAATTATTGTCTGCTATAATTCCAATGTGAAGATTGCTTCCAAAATAAATTTATTTCTCATTTATTCTGTCACATGACAAGAAGTTTTAGAATTATTGTTTTTTAATATATGTAGATCATTGTGTGACTCTTAACTTGAATAAGTTTCATTTTTGAGAACTGAGCTCTGTCAAAAGTGACCCTGTGGTGTATAGAGTTTCTGTCCATCAGGGATTTACTGCAAGCAGTAATCTTGGTGGAAAGAGCCAGGTAGTATATGAAATCTTTTATTGTCTCTAATTTGGAGGGAACATTTTGATAAGAAAAATGTGAGATGGAGTCTGGAGTATATCATATAAACTGAAATTAACTGGTTCCAAAACAAATTGCAAACATAATGGAATTCTTTAACAATTATCACTCTAAAGTTTAGTTTAATAATTGCTTTTTAGTGACCACTGTGTGACAATAACTCCCCAAATGCTTATTTTTACTAAGTCAAGCAATTACCAAAAGTAGAATTTCTACCTTTCAAGGCTAATATTTTATAGAGATAATGTACTAGTTAGGCAAATTCTTATGAATTCTGATTAAGAATCTTATCACTTGTAACAAAGAACATAGCTCTTAAAAGTTTTAGCAAACTTTTTGAAGCAAATAGCAAAAACTAATTTAAAATATTCTATTTAAATGTGCTCTCAAGTCAGTATTGACATTATTAAGACAGTATCATTTGAGTATCAAGAGTCCAGCAAAGAAATTAAATAGGTACAAGCAAAATTCTTGTTGTAATGTTTTGTTTTCCTAGGCAGGGTTATATTATACCCTAGCAATTATAACCATGCATGTCTTAGTCTTAAAAAGATGTTTATAACTTTCTTCCAAATACTTGTTTCAGAGGATTGCCTCTTAAATTTCTACACTTTAAAATTAAATGTCCTTTCAGAAAAGATATACATCTTTAAGATTTTAATAAAGTGACAATCAATTCTTCCTTGAGACTTGTCCATCAGGATGAATGGAGGATTTATAGTTAAATTAAAAAAAACATAAAAGATAAACTGCAAATTAATATGAAATGTGATATATTAAGATGATATATGTAATAAATACATGAATGTTTTATAATATCAATTTTTTGAAAATCTATCAGTATGTGAAATAATATTTTAAAAATGTTAAATGAGTTTAGGCAAAATTCAAGAACATGGGCCAGAAACTTAACAGAGAGCTTATTGTATATGTTAGAGTGAAGCTGATAATATTTGAATTCAAGACATCATATATGATCTCCTAAGCACTTGCAATGTGATCCTTAAGAATAGTTTCAGAAGTGTCCCACATACTCCATAAGTTAACACATAGAGGTATAATCAAACTTTAAAAGCTAAAGTACTTTGGGTGCATAGTTTTTTATTTAGTAGATCTTGGTTCTTAAATCTTAGTAAAAAGAATTATTTTTGGTTTATTTAAAGAGATTGATGTCAGTTGTTGAAATTACTACTTTTATTAGATATTAGCATATTCAAGGTATACTTGAGTTTTTGAATAAGTTAAAAATTAAATGTTTAGTATGAGTTAATAGATGTTATGACAAATATGAAGCTCCATAGAAAGTATAATTGAATATGTTTTATTATTTATATACACAAAAGTATGATAGATAATTTTAATTGATCCACTTTCACTTTAATAAATATTATCCTCTGTTTTAAAGTATTTACTTGTGTAGAAATGCTTGTGTAGAAAAAGTCTCTACTTATTATGAATAGAAACAAATTTAAAATTTTAAGAAATAACATTGAATGCAAGATTTTTATTTTTAATATGTCAAATTTGCTATTCTGAGTAATCCTTTGTTTATTTAAATGATGTGATTCCAAATAATTTACCATTCCAATTTTTTTCTACATTTGATCTCCATAATATGTTTAAAGTAATGGTAAAGGGAAAGAAAGAAATAACAACCACTCAGCTAGCATAATTGATATAAACATGAATGAACCAATTAAAGCTGAAAATTATAGATATTCCAGAAAATTGCACAATGGATTATCTTTGTGCCAGAATATAATGAATTCAACCCATTGTACTTGTCAGTAAATATATTTTGTTCTATTTGTTACTTCCATGAGTCATTTCTTTTGTTTGTTTATTTTAGGAACACACCTGGCTAATATTTTCAGAGATCATACCTGACGGAGCAATCAATAAGTACTCTTACCTGTGTTTGGGAACCATATGGGATGCTGGGAATATCTAAGATGCTATATGCAAGGTAAGTACTTTATCCATAGTAGTGTTTCATGTCATAGCTTTACAATACAAAACCACAACAACTATATATATTTTTGTTTTGGGGTCACACCTGGCAGTGCTCAGGGATTACTCCTGGCTGGCATGGGGAACCATATGAAATGCGGGGATTTGAACCATCATCAGTCATGGATCATCTGTATGCAAGGTAAACGACCTACTACTGTGCTATCTCTCTAGCTCAACAATATATTTCTATCTCTTAGTCTGACTTATTCTCATAGCAATTTTCATAAATTTTCTTTCATGGTTAACTTAGTCAAGTCATTCAAATATATTAAGGAATAATATGAATTAAAATACTCTCAATTTCCTGGTAGGGTTCTCAATCATTTATTCCTTGAGAGTTAAAAATGGTCCTCTCGGTATGTCAGAAAGAACATTATGAAGCTTGTCACTATGAGGTCATAATTAATGGCTATTTTTTTACAGACTCCATTAGGATGTTCCATCACTACGAGGGCATAATTTATGTTTGTGACATCACACTGAGCATTATGATGCACATAATATAATGAAACTTGAGTGGAAGGTATAAGACATTTAGAATACAGGTATAAAATATATTTCCAAAATCCTTGTTAAGTAACCAATAGTTAATCAATAATAAAAGAAAGAATAATAGAACTTTGCATAAATTAAAAATTAAAATTAAATAAGGGGAAATAATTCAAATGTATTACTTAATAAGTTTTATCAAAGCATGTTTTTAATTTGGCTTTAGAATTATTTATGCTGTGAACTGTCTTATATGAAAAATACTATCATAACTATTACTACACAGCATAAAATATATAAGTTTATTAATCATATTAAAATATAACCTAAGTGTGCCAGAAGTTTTAGAATTGATATTCTTGGCAGTATTCTGACTTTAATTATGTTTACGTTTCCAATCATTCTAAATCAGTCTTGATTAGATTTAATAAGAAGTTTAGCTATATCTTAATAGCAAGTTTGAATTAATCAAATTCCATGTAATTTAATATTTAAACATTCACCAGGAATTTAAGACTAGAAATTTATGGATATCTTATGACAATATTGTTGTTAAGTCATTTATAAAGAGAAGTCTATATATTAACTGTTATACAATAGTCCTTTACAGAGAGAGGAATACACATTGATTGTATTTTTGTAAAATATTTCTATTGTAATTTTATTAACTTCAATTAGCAAGGATTTTTGTTAATACAAAGAAAAGTTTAAAGTATAACGTGATGTTGTCAATACATGCTGAGAAGATATGTCTTTAAAAGTTGTCTAATAAGTATTCATATCAATTTATGAATATAGGATCAGGAATATGACTTGCTTTTATATCTGAGTATCTGAGGTCCTATTCTGTGTTCAATTCTCATTACTACCCAAATATTAGTAATAAGTAATAAATATCATATACTATAATTTATTTGAAGATAAAACTAAAATTGAGAGATCCCCAAGTGTAGAGTCTAAGACTCAAGATGGCAGGGCCTGAAACAGAGATAAGTTATCTGCCCCAAAAAACAGACTGATGACCCACACACACACACAAGGTATGACCTCCCAGGTAGGCAACCTCTTAGGCAGCCAAAGATAATTTCCCATAGATGTAAGCTTCCCTGAACCTCCCTTGCATAGTCACTGACAGTGACCTATGTCAGAAACACCTTGAAACCACAGAAAATATCATGGTAAAGCAAGGCATACAACTTGTGAGTGAAGACTGCAATCCTGCAAAACCAATCAGTAGTGATGCCTTATATAATTTATCTGAAAATTAGTTCAGAGAAAAATTGCTTAAAATGTTAAAGGAGTGCAAATAAGTAATGTTATGTACTGCCAATAAAACATAGGAGAATGTGAGAATAGAAATGAAAAAAAAAATCCAACAGAAGTTTCAGAACTGAAAAACTTGGTAGATTAAAAAAAAAAAACAAACTATTGGAAGACCTCATCAACAGAGTAAAGCTGCTAAGGACCAAGTTAGTGAGCTGGAATCTGAAGTCCAGAAAACCTCTAGATAACAACTCAAAGTATAAATACACCTCAAAGTAAACAAATGAACTTTGAGGTATATTCAATACAAACAACATAAGAATCATTGGGTTTTTTTTTGTTGTTGTTGTTGTTTTTGTTTTTGTTTGTTTTTTGTTTTTTGTTTTTTGGGTCACACCCGGCAGCGCTCAGGGGTTACTCCTGGCTCCATGCTCAGAAATTTCTCCTGGCAGGCACGGGGGACCATATGGGGCACAGGGATTCGAACTGATGACCTTTTGCATGAAAGGCAAACGCCCTACCTCCATGCTATCTAAGAAAGCTAGGGAAGAATAATGGAGAAGCAATAGATGACATTGCTGAGAAGCTTCCAGAACTGGAGAATATATACACCATGATATTTGAAGAGTACTAAGTAAAAGAGACCCAAATAAAAACACCCAGCTCATATTCTAATCACTATGATGAAAAACTTTAGATAGAATACTGAAGCAGCAATATTCAAAAAGGAAATTACATACAAAGAAGCATTCTTAAGATTTACAGTAAATTTATTGAAGGAATCCTTCTGGGTCTGAAATCAATGGTGGGCTACAGTGGGAAAAAATTAATGAAAACCTTAATTCTTTACCCAGGCAGATTTTCACTTAGATTTAAAGGAAAGATAACAAGTTCATGAATAAACAAAAACTCGGGAACTTCACAGTCTCAGAACAATTTTTATTAGAAGAACTAAAGGTTCTCCTTTAAGATAAAATAAACCCATGAAATCACTAACATTCTATATAAAGATGTCATAAAACTCTATGACAATGATGGCTATCTACGTCACTCTAAAAAACAAAGAATGACATGTTTGTTTAAAAAGTAAACCCAACATTTGTTGCCTACAGGAAACATGTGAATAGTCACAGCAAACACAGACTCAAAGTCAATTGTTGGAAGACAGTTATTTATGTAAAGAACCACCTCAAAAAGTGTGGGGTTGCAACACAATATCAGATTAAGTAGAATTCAGGCACTTCAAGTTTATGGGACAGTGAAGGAAACATCCTAGTCATTAAGGGACATATATACCATGTAGGGTTTATCAGGAATTCAAGGTTAATATAGCAACTATATCAATAAAATAATAAATGGTGGGTGGTGGCAAGGGATAATCTCTGTTGATATTGGTGGAAAGAGGTTGACACGGTTGTGGAACTGGTCCTGAAATATTGTATGTCTAAACCCAACTATACATAACATTGTAAATCACAATGGGTTTGAATAAAAAATGAAATGACAATATCATAACAATAGAGGCAGAGAAATCATTTGATACAATTTAGTAACAAGTTATAAAAACTATCAAGAAAATTGAAATGACTTTTCCTCAGTATTGTCAAATCTGTTTGCCACAAGCCCATGGCAAATATTCTAATTGATTGGGAAATGTACAAGTCTAAGACCAGAAACAGGAAGTGGTTGCCCACATTCACCACTTCAATCCATATAGTATTGGAAGCACTTGTCATAGCACTTAGGTAGGAAAAGATGCCAAGGGCTTCTAGGTATAAAGTGAAGAAGCCAAGTTCTCACCATTTCAGATGATATGATACTATATTAGAAATCCCTAAAGACTCTACAATCTTCTACAAACAATAGTAATTCAGTAGTCTACAAAAGTAATAGAAAAAAAACCATGTTTTCTTATAGAAAAATAATGAAAGAACCACAAAAATTACAAAGTGAGAGTAATACCGAGTGACAATAGAAATGATGGTTACATAG
This sequence comes from Crocidura indochinensis, assembly GCA_004027635.1. Classification (NCBI taxonomy): domain Eukaryota; kingdom Metazoa; phylum Chordata; class Mammalia; order Eulipotyphla; family Soricidae; genus Crocidura; species Crocidura indochinensis. The sequence continues at coordinate 44,405 of PVKC010000537.1, read as the reverse complement.
AGAAATTAAAACAGATGACAATAATAGTTCAAAATTATATCTCTATATCAAAATTGGTAATCTAAAAGTAAAGTGATATTGTTACTTCTTCAGTAAATTTATTCCAAACCAGTCTTCAAAGGAGGGTGGGTGGGAAATGTGGTTGAATAATGGGAGAGTAACTCAGACAATTGGTAGCAGGAAATGAACACTGGTGATGGAATGGGTGTTGGAACATCGAATTACCGAAACTCAACTATCAACAAATTTTTAGCTCTGCATCACATTGATTTGACTTTTAAAATACACATCTAAAATTTATCTTTAAATCCCACAGAATGTTTTAAAAATTTAACAAATATTTTTAGGCACTGTGATTTACAGTACCATTCATGATAAAATTTTATACATGTCCACATCATGCCTTCCACCAGTGTCGTTCCCTCTGTTTGTCCCTACGTTTTTTTCATTCTCTAGTCATGTTCCCCATTCTCTAGAGGGAATTAATTCTTAATAAAGACCAGAACTCTTTTTTTTTTGCTGTCTGTATAAAATTGTCATACTCCCACTTTGTTTCTTTACATCCCAAAATGAGTAAGATCATTCTGAGTTTGTCATTTTTTTTCCTTCTGACTAATTTCACCCATCACGATAATCTCCATATCTATAAACAGAACAGAAAATTGCAAGATTTCATCTCCAAGATGTATAGTACTGCATAATCTAATGACCAAAAAACTGTCTTTGGAAAAAAATAACATTCCTATGCTCATTTCAGGCAATTTCTGGTATTCAAAAATTAAATAAAATCCAAGTTCCAAAGAATAAATGATAATATAAAATTATATATAAATATATATATATATAATTATATATATCAGCAATGAAATAGCATTCAGAAAAGCATTTTGAACTATGAATCTAGTACAATTAATGCTTGAGAAAATAAATGATCTTTTTTAACTTTATTTTAGGTAACTTTCTATTTATTAAACTGATAATTGTAGAGTTTATGTGTGAACCATTCATGTAGCACTATCTTCATGTTTTCTCTACTTTTAAAATTTAGCAAATATCAATTATGAAAAATTAACTTAAACAATAAATGATTCATATATAGAAAAATAAATTTTAAAATGTTTTTAGAAGTATATCTATATACATTACTTGGAAAGGATTGAGTCTTTCCAATGTATGGAAGTGAATAAGAATATAATATTGGTGGAAATAGTTTGAAGTGTCATAATATTATACAAATATTTATTAAAAGCACTACCCTTATTTCAATTGATATGATTAAATCCTTTCTTTAATTTTATAGCACAAATTACCGTTAGCTCTCCTTTCTGTAGAAGCCAATGATCTTATTGAATCTCTCTCTTATTTTCTTATCTTTCTAATATTTCTCTAAATTCATACTAATATTTATGAGACTTAGAAAGAATTTTTATAAGATTGGTAACAAAAGTTTTCCAAGTGATGAAAAATTGAGAATACTTATAAGAGCAAGTGGCAAAAAGCATTTTCCAGAGAGTCGTACATAAAAAGAGTTTGAACGTTCCTTAAAAAAAAAACAAAAAATAAAAAAATTTTTAAAAATTGCTTTTAGGAAACCTGTCATAACCAGTCATCTTTAATTCCACATAGTAAAGAAGTAGTTGACATGATGAACAAAAAATGCTGCATTGTAAGTTGACTCTTTAAAGGTCATTGCTTTGTGTAGTAAAAGAAATTTTAAGGAATGGAATCAAAGCAAGTCTTGAGGCAAAACTTTCCAACTCTAATAACACCAGGGTTAATTGAAGACAAGAAAAGAACTAGATTTCTCTTATAATTTCCCACAGAATTAAATACAGATTTGTTAACCAAAATTTTAAATAGAGGCTTGAGCCATAGCACAGTGGATAGGACGTTTACCTTATAGGTAGCTGACTCAGATTTGACCTCTAGCATTCTATATGGTCTCGAAGACATTGATGAGGGACACCTGAGTAGAGAGCAAGGAATAAGACATGAGCATTTCCTGATATGGTCCTGAAACAAAAAAAAATTTTATATCACAATTATACAAGTTATAATGCTACCAGGTTTGTTATTCATTAAAATGTTTCTCAAAAAGCATGTAGCAGAGAGCATGGAGTAGGGCATTTTCATTGCATGCAGAACTGGGGTTCGAATCCTGGTATCCCATGTGGTCCTCTGAGCCTGCCAGGAGCGATTTCTGATCTTAGAGCTAGGAGTAATCCCTGAGCATTGCCGGATGTGATCCAAAAACAAAAACAAAACAAACAAACAAAAAAAGAGCACATGACAGAGGAATAAAGTGAGCTGACTCCGATAAAATATGTTTTTCCATTAATTGTGCATGATAAAGGAATGCAAAAAACAGGCTGAACTATAAGTAAAAGATAAATAATATATTATTTAGAAAGGCATGGTAAATAGAGGTGAATCTGAATTACTGTAACACAGGTTACAGTAGGGAAACAATGAATATGAGAATAAATTTATATATAAAAATAATCATGAGTGGGACCAGAGAGATAGTATGCAGGTAGCACTTTTGCCTTGCATGCAGAAGGATGGTGGTTCGAATCCCAGCATTTCATATGGTCCCCGAGCCTTCCAGGAGCGATTTCTGAGAGTAGATCCAAGAGTAGCCCCTGAGCACTGCCAGATGTAACCCAAAAACAAAAACAAAAAGAAAATAATCATGAGTAAAGATATTTACAATTTACTACTAGTTAGTAAATAGTATATAGCACATAGTAAAAACTTAGACACTACCTGTAAAATATTACTATAAATGAAAAACAGTCTTGAAAAACAACAACTACAGGGGCTGGAGCGATAGCACAGTGATAGGGTGTTTGCTTTGTACACGGCCAATCCAGGACGGAACCTTGGTTCAATCCCAGGTGTTCCATATGGTCTCCAAGCCAAGAGAGATTTCTGAGAGAGTCAGGAGTTATTTCTGAGTGCAGAGCCAGGAGTAACCTGAGAGTCACCAGATGTGGCCCCAAACAAAACAAAACAAAAATACTCTAAATATGCATACCATTATCAAGTTAATTATAAAAATAAGTTAATCCCATTAATATGCTAACAATATTTAATTTTTGAAATATGCAAAAGTACATAAATAAAGTTGCAACACTATATTTAAGAGTGAAAAAGGGGAGCCAGAGCAGTGACACTGACACCTTGCATGCATAGAACTCAGTATGAACCAAGGTTAGATTCCCTGGTGTCCCATATGGTCTCCGAAGCCAGAAGTGATTTCTGAGCGCATAGTCAGGAGTAACCCCTGTGTGGCCCAAAATTAAAAAAATAATAATTAAAAAAGAGAGTGGAAAGGGGTGATGAACATCAAGGATCATATTTATTTTGGAAGAAAGTCATTTTAAAATAATCAATGTCTTAAAAGCTTCACCAAGGAAAAAACATAAGAAAGTTTTTATCCTAGAAAGGAAATAAACTGGGGGCTGAGAGATAGCATAGAGGCAAGACGTTTGCCAGCATCCCCAATGGTCAACCTACGAGCCTGCCAGGAGCTGCCGGGTGTGACCCAAAAACCGAAAGAAAAAAAAAAAAAACTGCAAAGGATCATCAACAAAGAAGTAATAAAGCACATAAATAAAACAAAGAACACACAAACAAAAATATCAGTGCATTCACAAAGTGATAAACACATATTACAATTAATATAATAAGTGAAAAATGAACACGAGAAAAACAGGTTCAAATATTCAAGACTACAATTCTAAAATGATTACAGTCAGCTAACAGAGTTTATTAGATTAGGACAAAAATAATTAAAAGTTATATCATCTACTTCTAATGACAACAAAATAATATCTAAAATTTTCATTTCAAGGGAGGAGAAAAAGAAACTAAATAAGAGCATAACATCTGCTTTTATCATTCTTTTACTTCCATTGATTCATATACTGAAAATAAAAAATGTATATATAAATTTGAGGCATATTTCATATTTCTTTGTTGTTTGAGGGTGAATAATTTAAACTTTCCCCTCCTTCCTGCAAGAATGCAAATTGCAAATGAAATAATGCATATCAATTTTAGTGAACAAGGAACAAAAACAAAATTTGTAAGAAAAACTATGGATTTTTTGTTTTACATGAATAGAGTTATGATTATGAGTAAGAGGATTTGCACATTAATAACAATTTCATATGTCATTCACAACAAAAAATTACCATAATTATATGGCTGAAGAAATCTCTTTATACCTTTAAGTATTACCTATAGATTATAATGTTTTGTGATAAATCATGTGGAAAATCCAATGAAATGTACATGGAATGATGTTTTAACAAGCCTAATAAACCAATGCAATAGAAGTTTTCTGTGATACATTTTACTACCTGGGTTCTTTAAATAAATTTCTTAAATACTTAGAACTAAAACACTAATGTTAATTAATACATATCTATAAAGATAAACAAAAAGAAAATAAACACTAGAATGTTTTTATTTAAACAATTGTTATATAAATAAATATAAATTATAATTATATAATATTATAATAGTAATAAAATAATAATATAATAATATAATAGTAATTATATAATATATAATTATAATAATATTATTATATTATAATAATAAATTGTTATATAAATAACAAAGTTATTTATGATTGGGTTTTAAACATACATTTCAGAATCGATCCCACCACCAGTGTCAACCTACTTCCATCAATATTCTCAGAGACCATCCCATGCCACCACTTCCTACACCAGATTGCAAACATAAAAGGCACCTTTAAATTTTTTTTATTAAACTTTGGGTTTCATGATTTTATTGTTATTGCCTCTGGCTTGAATATTTAGTTATACTCATTTAACAAATGTCTTATCACAAAAATCCATCTATCAAGAATTGGGGTTTAAATATATGAATTTTTAACATTTAGTCATAAAAATATGTTCTGGGGACAATCATATTAAAATAGGGTAGAATTACAGATGTCAGACATGAAAATATCTGCCATATGCTTAAAGTAATATTTTACTAGCCATAATTTTTCTAAAATGTTAATTTTTATTTGTTATTGAAAATACTAATATTTTAACCAGAAGAAAATCAGCATGGTGACTACCCTCTTGCACTATATTCCAACCTAAAAATGGGCATTATTGTATTCTAAAACCGTTTCCTGTCTGAAAAGTCACTCAAAACACAAACATCTTAATATCTTAAATCTGTTTTCCTATTACAGTTATAAAACTGAGAATAGAATGAAATTGAAAAGAACATAATTTAATGACCAATGCATATTAATTTTATTAACACTTCTTTTTTTGTTTTCCTTCATTAAGGATAATATTTGCTATTGGTTTGTGGTAGATGGCCTTAACTATATTGAGAAAGATTTCTTTCATTCCCACCTTGCATAGAGCTTTTTCTTTTTTTAATCAAGAATGAGAGTTGGACCTTACAAATGCTCTCTCTGCATCTATTGATATGATCATGTGGTTTTTACTTTACTTGTTGTTGATATTGTGTATTATGTAGATAGATTTACAGATGTTAAACAATCCTTGCATTCCTGGAATGAAACCTATTTGATCTTAGTGAATGATCTTCTTGATGAGGCATTGAATCCTATTTGCCAGGATTTTGTTAAGGATCATTGCATCTGTGTTCATTGGGGATGTTGATCTGCAATATTTTTTTTTGGCCGTATCTCTGTCTGATTATGGTATCAAGGTGATGTTGACTTCATAAAAACTGTTTGGAAATGTTACCATTTTTCAATTTCATGAAAGAGCCTGACAAGGATTGGTAGCAGTTCATTCTGAAAGGTTTGAAATAATTCATTATTGAATCCACATGGGTCTGGGCTTTTATTTTGCTGCAGACATTTGATTACCATTTTAATTTCCTCAAGAGTGATGGTCTGTTTAGATATGCTACATTTTCCTTATTAAAATATGGAAGATTATAAGAGTCCAAGAATCTATCCATTTCTTCCAGGCTCTCATATTTAGTGGCAGAAAGTTTCTCAAAGTAGTTTCTGATTACCCATTGAATTTCTGCAGTATCTGTAGAGATCTCCTCATTTTCATTTTTAATAGAGGTTATCAAGTTTCTCTTTCTTAGTGCTTATTGTCAATGGTCTATCCATCCTACTTCTGTTTCGTTTTTTGAGTTTTCACTTCATTGATTTCTGCTCTAAGCTTTGTTATTTCCTTCTGTCTTTTTAGTTTTGGTTCCTGTGTTGATTGTTTTTCTAATTTTATAAGTCATGTCATTAAACTGTTCAATTATGTCCCTTCTTCCTTCCATTTTTTTGGGGGGGTCACACCCGGCAGTGCTCAGGGGTTACTCCTGGCTCCATGCTCAGAAATTGCTCCTGGCAGGCAAGGGGGACCATATGGGGCACCGGGATTCGAACCGATGACCTTTTGCATGAAAGGCAAATGCCTTACCTCCATGCTATCTCCCGGGGCCCCCTTCTTCCTTCCTGATGTGTGCTTACAAAGCTATCAATTTTCCTCTCAGTACTGCTTTTGCTGTGTCCCATAGAGTCTGATAGTTTGTGTCATCATTGTCATATTTTCCAGGAAAGTTTTGATTTTTCCTTGATTTTATCTCGAACCCACTGGTTGTTCAGTAGTAGGCTGAATAATTTCCAGTTGTTAAAATTTTTCTTCTGTGTTCCTGTGTAGTTCACATCTAATTTCAGAGCCTTGTGTTCAGCAAAGGTAGCTTGCAAGAATTTCTATCCTCTTGATTTTATGGAGGTATGTTTTATGTGCTAGCATGTGGTCTATCCTGGAGAATGACGCATGTACATTGGAGAAGAATGTGTATCCAGGTTTCCTGGAGTATACAATACTGGATACACATACACACACACACACACACACATGCACCCACACCCACACACAGACACACACACACGCACCCACACACACACACACACACACATATATATATATATATATATATATATATCATATATATATATCTACTAGGCCTTTTTCTTTCATTTCTCTAGTATATTTTTGTTGGATTTCAGTCTGGTTGACCTATCAGGTGGTGACAGTGCCACATTGAGGTCTCCCACAATTATTGTGTTATTATTGATATCTTCTTTCTAATTTATCAATAATTGTATTAGATATTTTTCTGTCTTTCACTGGATGAATATATATTTATTAGTGTGATTTGTGTTGCACATATCTCTTGATTATTACAAAGTGTCCATCTCTGTTCCTTACAACTTTTCTGAATCTAAATTTTGTGTTGTGTTATTGCCACTCCAGCTTTTATTTTATTTTTGTTTTTGTTTTTGTTTTTGGGCCACACCCGGAGGTACCCAGTGGTTTCTCCTGGCTTTCTGCTCAGAAATAGCTCCTGGTAGGCATGGGGAACCATCTGGAACACTGGGATTTGAACCAATCACCTTTGGTCGTGGATGGCTGCTTGCAAGACAAACGCTGCTGTGCTATCTCTCTGGCCCCACCCCAGCTTTTTTTGTTTGTTTGTTTGTTTTTGTTTTTGGGTCACACCCGGCAGTGCTCAGGGGTTACTCCTGGCTCCATGCTCAGAAATTGCTCCTGGCAGGCACGGGGGACCAGATGGTGCACCGGGATTCGAACCGATGACCTTTTGCATGAAAGGCAAATGCCTTACCTCCATGCTATCTCCAGGGCCCCCACCCCAGTTTTTTAAGGGAGTTGTTCATTAGTTGATTTTCTCCAGTTGATTTTGAGTCTGTGTGTTTCTTGTAGGCAGCAGAAAGTTGGATACATATTTTGATCCATTTTGCCACTCTGTGTCTCTTAACTGGTGCATTTAGTCCATTGATATTGTCATGGGGTTTAATGTGGTCTTTGTATATAAGTTTGGTGTGTCTGTTCGTCTATCTTGTCTTAGAGTAGACCTTTCAGTTTTTCCTATAAGGCTGGTTTTGCATCTGCAAAGTTTCTGAGCTGTTGCTTATCCGTGAAGATATGTATCCTTCCTTCAAACCTGAACATGAATCGGTCTGGGTGCAGTATTCTAGGTGAAGCATCCATTTCATTGACTCTTTTCACAATATCTCACCACTGTCTTCTGGCCTTGAGAGTTTCTTGTGACATGTCTGCTATAAATCTTAAGGATGCTCGTATGAATGTAATTTCTCTTTTTTATCTTGCTATCTGTGGGATTCGTCATTGTGACAGGGTGTGTCTGCAGTGCTTTTCTTGGGGTCTCTTTTAGCTGGTACTCTTCAGGTATGCAGTTTGATTGCCTGCAATCTTTATATCTGGGATATTATTATTCCTGGGGATCTTCTTCCTGGGCTTCTGGGACTCCAATGATTTTTATGTTGTTTCTGTTGAGTTTATCAAAGACTTCTATTTTTATCCATTCACATTCTTGAGTACTTTGTCCTTGTATGATCGTTGGCCTTAAGGTTCTTATCCAGTCTCTTCTGTTGTATGGAGTTATTCTGCATTTGATCTTCCAGTTCAGTGATTATGTCCTCAGCTGCTGTTATCCTGTTGGAGAGACTTTCCATTGAGGTTCTCAGTTCAGCTACTATGTTTTAAGACCTGTTATGTCAGCTTGAAGTTATCTGATTTCTATCTTTGTGTTCTGTTCCTCTTAGTCCATGCTTTCTTTGATTTCTATGAGGATCCTCTATATATCTAGTCTAATCCTTATCTAAAAGATTAATCAAATTGTTTCTATTTTTTAAGACATTGACATCAGAGCTATCATCTTCATTCTGTGCATGGTGCTTGCTTAAGAGATTTTCTCATTGTCATGCCTGCAGTGTAATTTTTTTTCTACATGTTATGGTGGGGTTCATTAGTTAGAAAGAGCACATGATGGGAGCTGGGAGGTGGCGCAGGAGGTAAGGTACCTGCTGCCTTACCTAGGACGGACCACGGTTCGATCCCCCGGTTCCCATGTGGTCCCCCGTGCCTGCCAGGAGCGACTTCTGAGTGCGTAGCTAGGAGTAACCCCTGAGCGTCACTGGGTGTGGCCCAAAAACCAAAAAAAAAAAAAAAAAAAAAAGAGCACATGCTCTTCTGGAGGTTCTAGGAGACAGTTTTTGCTGGGTCTTTCAGCCTTCTTAGGTACTCAAGTAAACATTTTACAAAAACAATATAGAGTATATTTTTCTCTGAGTCTTTTACATTAAAAGTGTTAGAGAAAAATTCATATACCAATTGTTTTTTCTAACCCACAATATTTGTTTATGAAAATCATTGATCTGCAAATTATGCCTAGCCCTACTTTTAATAAAATAAAATAGACTTGGAATTGTGTCCTACTTAGTCAAAACAATTCAATTATCTTCTCCATCTCTCTCTTAATATGAAGATATATTTGTTAAGATTATTGTTTTTATAATTATGATTTTATTTTTGCGTTTGGGGCCACACCTGGCCGTATTCTGGTTTTTGCTTGTCTGTTTGTTTGTTTATTGGGGGCTACACCTTAACACTCAGAATTACTTCTGGCTAAGCACTCAGAAATAGCTCCTGGCTTGAGGAACTCTATGGGACACTGGGAGATTGAACCATGGTCAGTCCTAGGCTAGCGCCAGCAAGGCAGATGCCTTACTGTTTAGCAGAGCACTTACCAGCAAGGCAGATGCCTTACTGTTTAGCAGAGCACTTACTGCTCAGACCCCATGCTTTTGTTGTTGTTTGTTTGTTTGTTTGTTTTTATTTAAGTACCATGATTCAAGTTTTACTCATAGCTCTGTTCTCAGTTATGGAAGGGCTAAATGAATGGCTTGTGGTCCTTGTGATGGGACTTTTTTTTTGTCCTTTGGTTTGTGGGTCACACCTGGTGATTCTCAAGATTACTCCTGGTTCTGTGCTCAGAAATCGCTGCTGGCTTGGGAGACCATAGCAAACACTGGGGATCGAACGCAGGTCTATCCTGGGTCAGCCACATGCAAGGACGATGCCCTACTGCTCTCAGCCCTTGGTGGTGGAACTTGAGTCAGCTGCAAAATCTGCTGTATTATCTCTTCAGCTCCCTGTTGTCATTTATTACCTTAAAGTGCCTAAAAGGTTTTTCACTTATGAAATTAAATAAAGGTAAATAAGTTAAATAAAGGTAAAAAAATATTGCATTATTTTAAAATTTCAGAGAAATAATAGTACAAACCAAGAGAAAATTAAGAGCATAATGTTATTATAAAGCATAATGCTGCTATGTTTAATAAGGAAGTTTATACTAAACATTGTGACTTGAATTCTACTCAGTCATTATAGATAATTGGGTTGATTGTTGAACTCCTCTGTAACTTGAGTCTACAATGATTTTAGTGATCAGGGGAATTTTCAGGAATTGTCCTCTGCAGATGCATTTTTTGAAACAATACCAAGGATCAAGCCAGTACCTCAGCATAAAAGGTGTAATGTTGTACCATTGACAATAACTCAAGTGGTTTCTCTTCAGCATATTTAATTAAAATAGGTTCATTTATCACATATATCATCAAATCTCAAGATCGATTATGGGTGAGTTTGTTCCTTTAAACATTCCTATATGAGCACTTAGAGATGTGGGGTCTACTACAGGTAATATATAGTTTGGTGCTTCTCAAAACCAAGGCAGTTTCAGCAGAGCTATTGGCTCCCAGTTATTCCTGAAACACAAGGGCATATTATGTAGTGGTTGAAATCAATAAGTTGTGTTCCAACTTTTTCTTCTGTAAATTCTAAGTAATATAATTTGTGCAATTCTTTAAAAACTGTGTGGTGTGTTCAAGAATCTAAATCCTTATATTCTTGTGCTATCTGATTACTTAAATTATAATTTAAGGATTCCACTCACTTTTCTTTCCCTTGGCAGAACTTTCACAGTTGCTTGTGTTTGACATATAGCCACTGTACTATACGGTTTCTCTATCCTGCTTTTAACTTTTGGAATATTCCTTTTACCAGAGTCTCTGAAGTTAAATCTTTTTAATTATGTTAACAGTATTTTTTAAGTACTTAGAAAATATTGCTTTGGTTAAATGCTCCAGTTAGAAAAATGTATATTTTAAAAATTAAAAATAAACAACCAATATTTGATTGGGTATATTATATTTAAAATAAATAATTTATATTTAAATGTTTTTGGAATATATGCATCATAATTCTACCAACTACTACCTGATTTATCTACCTAATATTCTTTTTCTATTAATAATGCATTTTCCCCTTAAGATATTGAACTTTTTATATGAAACCAACAAAAAATGAAAGAACACTATGTGTTTATGATTATAAATTCAATATTTTAGCATTAAATATGTATGGAAAATTCAAACAAAAATACATCTCATAAATTGTGTCTATAACAAGTATTATAATAAGCATTTTATGAGAAAATTGATGTTTTAAGCATTTATTCAAGTAAAATATGATGTCAAAGGTTTGCAACATGTTTACATAATAAGTTTTAAAACTATGTCATAAATCCATATAAATGTATGAACTAATAATTATCCAAGTTAAGATTTAGAAATTTTTGTGTATATTTCAGATATCTGATAAGATCTGGGGTCTTAAAATTATGTACTAGATGATTAAGATTTAATGATACTTCTTTTCCAATGTGAAGTGAAAAAATCTATAATTATTGTCAACTCAGTGCATGAATTTCTAATTACAAGAATAAATAATTAACAACAAGGCAGAACTAATGAGTTGTGATTATACAGTAAGTTATAATCTTCTTGTTTTTCACATAAATGAATAGATTATAGGGATAGAGAATAGTATAATTAATAAGTCAATCTATAGTATCACTTAACTTTGAATAAATTATTCATCTTTTGATATTTAGTGCATAAGACTTTTACATATGGCTTATATTTGCATGTTTATTCTATTCTCATCTTCTGCTTTTGATGCTGCTATTGAGACTGTCTGAATTTTTATTATAAAATCCACAAATTTAATAATATGATAAAATATCGTTTAAGAACAAAACTTTTTTGGTAAAAGTTCTTTTTAGGAATAAATTTAAATTAGTAAATGCTGATTTCCATAGTTAGGATAAGTTTTAAATTAAAAAGTGTTTGTTAATAAATAACAGACTGTTGATAATTGTAAATTTATTTTCTACCTTTCAGTGAATATTTCAAATAAATAATAAAATAATGAATTACATTAAATAGTGTTATTAAATCTATTTCAATACTTATGAAAACTCATTGAAAATATTTATTAATATAGCAATGTCTCTTAAAAGTATTAATATTTGGTTTAAATATAAAGATAGTAAAGTTAATAAAAAATAGTAAAAATATGTTTAAATTATTTCACAGCCTTGAGTATGCAAAATTAGTCTTCAATTTTTTCTATTTTTTTTTAGTCTTTCATTTTCTCAGCTGCAAATAACTACAAAATATAGCTCAACTATTATGTGTTATTATTTTTAATTTGTTTTGCTTTTTGGGGCTACACCTGGTGATGTTTGGGGATTACTCCTGACTCTGCACTTTGATATTGTTTCTGGCTTTGGGGGACCAGATGAGTTGTTGGGGATCAAACTGAGGTTCATCCTAGATTATCCACTTGGAAGGCAAACACCTATTGCTCCAGCCTCACAATTAGTATGTGAATTTCAACTTGGTAAACTTTATCAAAGTGAAATAATTGAATGACAAATTAATGAACTAAAACTGACAAATGTTTTATTATTCCATCACCAAATTTAATATCTGATTACTAGAAGAATAGAGAAAAAACAAAAAAATTAATTTTAAAGAATAACAAAATGGTAATAAATACATAATATAGGTAATAATAAAATCATAACAATTGCATTAATATTTCTACTAATATTTTATTGACATAACTTCAATTTGTCATACATTAAATTAATTTATTATTGACTATAAGTTTTAAATAGTAGGTATATGTTCTATAGTTGTTTTCTTTGTTTTTTGCTTTGTTTTGTTTTATTTGTTTTTTGGGTCACACCTGACTGATCTCAGGTGATACTCCTGGTTCTATACTCAGAAACTGCTCCAGACAGTCTAGGGGACCATATGGGATGCCTGATTCAAACCAGGGTCTGTCCCAGGTTGGCCACATGCAAGGCAAACATCCTACCACTGTGCTATTGCTCCAGCCCCTGTTTTAATAATGAATAACTCCATTAGAACTAGTTTCTATTGTGTCTTATAAAATGTATCAGCATATAGAACAAATATAATTGCATATCTGAAAAGAAAACTGGAAAATTAGTGGTTATAACTATCATATTAAGATTTGTATTTATGATACACTTGTAAAATTTATAAAAAAAACTATACTTTTTCTTATGTAAATATTGATAAAATTTTGTTAAAATTTTAGAAAAACTTGAGTTAGCTTTATAAATTAGTAATGTAGTTTGTCAATTTAATGAAAAAATTAATAAAATATACTATTCTATACACACAGATATTTCTATAAATGTATGTGATTCATCATCTATATATTATAACTCAAATAGTGTCCTGTAGATTGTGATTCTGTTTTTTTGTAAGAACTAGACAGAATAATTAGGTATTTCTTTTCACAAATGATGTGTATAAAAATCTTGGTTTTCAATAAAATTGACTAGATCATTATTTACACCATTACTAAATTTCAACAATATTTAAAATTTTGCACAAAAAATGTATTGGCAGGAATTACTTTTTTGGGGGGTTGTTGGGCCACACCCTGTGACATTCAGGGGATCTAACTGCGGTCTGTCCTAGGTCAGCCTGGTGCAAGGCAAACACTACTTACCTCTGTGCCATTGCTCCAGCCCCTAGAATTTATTTTAAAGTAACATGAATTAAGATAATTTCATTTAAGTATTTTTAGTTTATCTTTAAAAATCTACCAAGCAGTATAAATGGATCACTATAAGCAATAAAGTAAATCATATATAAGTATTGGTTAAATAAGTAAATCCTTAAGTAAATCAATATGCAAAAAATGAGAATAAGAGAAGGGGGGGAATGAAACTAATAAAATACTCCTTATTTATTTTTAACTAACATATCATTGGAACAATCTCCTCAATGTAATACCACTTACTTATCTGAAGTAAGAAAAGTGACTATTGATCAGTGTTCCTGCCTGTGGTCCTGCCTGCTTCAGAGGTGAATCGGGACATTCACACACTGATTCTTGTTGGTTACTGCTGGGAGTCAGAAGGGCTCAGAAGCCATCTTGGGCCATGCAATTTCCAGCTGCCTGAGACTGGATTTCATCAGCATTCCTGCTGGTAATCCTGCCTGCATCAGAGGTGGGTCAGGATGTACACACACTAATTCCCGCTGGTTTCTGCTGGGTGTCAGAAGGGTGCAGAAGCCATCTTGGGCCATGGTGCTTCTATCCACCTGAGACTGTATTTCATCAGCATTCCTGCCTGCGATCCGGCCTACTACAGAGAGTTCTTTGCTGACTCGCCCTACTGCTGTGCCTTGGATGACACTGAGGACTTGAAGAGAACTCTTTGCTTTGCTTGTCTGTCTTCCCTGAATACTTGAAGCTCTACTCAGATACCTAAGAAGTGCATCCCCAAAAAAACTATTATCTAGAGGCAGCAGAAGAGCGTGACTGCTCCGCTTCAAGGTTATGCACCCTTTCAACCAATGAACCCCAACACAACACGCAGAAAAAAATCACAGTAAAAACCTTGCAGGCAAACACCATGCACAGAAAATGAAGAAGATAGCTCGGATGACCTAGAAAATTCCAATCATCTAATTAACCTCTGAGATAAGGAACTTAAAATAGCAATATGGAAGATGTTTGTAGAACTCAAAGAAAGCATAGATCGATCTGAGCAGAACACAAAGACAGAAATCAGAAAACTCCAAACTGAAATAACAGATCTGAAAAACACAGTAGCTCAACTGAAAACTTCAATGGATGGCCTCACCAGCAGGGTAACAATAGCTGTGGAGAAAATCAAAGTACTGGAAGATGAGATGTAGAAAAAATCAACACAGCAGAAGAAATTGGTAAAGAACCTTAATGCAAACGATCAGGCAATGGAAAAAGTACTCAAAGAATGAGAACAGATGAAAATAAAAGTCTTTGATAAACTCAACAGAAACAACATAAGAATCATTGGAATCCCAAAGACCCAGGTAGGAGATCTCCAGGAAGAATCAACTGTCAAAGACATCATCAAAGAGATATTCCCAGAGTTAATGACTACATGCAATCAAATCCTGCATGCCCAAAGAGTACCAGCTAAAGGAGACCCAAAGAAAAACAGCCCAAGACACATCCTAATTACAATGACAAATCCCACATATAGAAAAAGAATACTGAAAGCAGCAAGATCAAAAAGGGAAATTACATTCAAAGGAGCATCTCTAAGACTTACAATAGACACATCACAAGAAACTCTCAAGGCCAGATGACAGTGGTGGGATATTGTGACAAAACTGAATGAAATGAATGCCTCACCAAGAATACTGCACCCAGCCCGACTCATATTCAGCTTTGAAGGAAGAATACATAGCTTCATGGATAAACAACACCTCAGAAACTTCACAGATAAAAAAACAGTCTAAAAGGAAAAACTGACTGATCTACTCAAAGACAAGAGAGATCAACAAACACAGCAAACTTACCTACAAAGAATGACATTAAATCCTATGAGAATCATCTCCCTCAATGTCAATGGACTAAATTCATCAATTAAAAGACACAGAGTGGCAAACTGGGTCAAAAAGATGAATCCAACCTTCTGCTGCCTACAAGAAACACATCTGAATAGTCAGAAGAAACATAGACTCAAAATCAAAGGCTGGAGGAAAATCATCCAAGCAAACAACACCCTTAAAAAAGCTGGGGTGGCCATATTAATATCTGATGACACCAACTTTATACTCAGAAAATTAGTAAGGGACAAAGATGGACACTATGTACTAATCAAGGGATATGTGCAACAGGAAGAAATCAGACTATTAAACATATATGCACCCAATGAGAGACCAGCAAATTATCTAAAGCAGTTACTGACAAATCTGAAAGAAGACATCAATAATAACACAATAATTGTGGGAGATCTCAACATGGCCCTATCCACACTTGATAGGTCAACCAGACTGATACCCAATAAAAATGCACCAGCCCTGAAAGGTGTAATGGAAGATAAAGGACTATTAGATATATATAGGACACTCAATCCCAAAAAACCTGTATACACATTCTTCTCCAATGTACATGGGTCATTCTCCAGGAGAGACTACATGCTGACACATAAAACATACCTCCATAAATTCAAGAGGATAGAAATCTTGCAGGCTACCTTTGCTAGCCACAAGGCTCTGATATTAGATGTGAACTAGAAAGGCACACAGAAGAAAAACTTTAACAATTGGAATTAAGCACCCTACTACTGAACAACCAGTGGGTTCAAGATGAAATCAAAAAGGAAATGAAAACTTTCCTGGAAACAAATGATAATGAAGACACAAACTGCCAGAATCTATGGGACACAGCAAAAGCGGTCCTGAGAGGAAAATTTATAGCTTTACAGCAAAAAATCAGGAAGGAAAAAGGGGCATACCTGAATAACTTAATGATGCAAGTCAAAAAATTAGAAAATGACCAACAAAAGGAACCCAAAGTAGGGAGACAGAGGAAATAACAACGCTGAAAGCAGGAATCAATGAAGCGGAAAACCAAAAAACAATCCAAAAGATCAATGAAAGCAGAACTTGGTTCTTTGAAAAAATAAACAAGATTGATAGACCATTGACAAAACTCACAAAGAAAGAGAGAAAAACCTGATAACCCGTATTAGAAATTAAAAGGGGGAGATCATGACAGATATTGCAGAGATCCAAAGGGTAATCAGAGACTACTTTGAAAAACTTTATGCTACTAAACATAGAACCTAGAAGAAATGGAAAAATTCTTGGAAACTTATAACCTTCCACAGATACGTAAGAAGGATGTAGCATCTCTAAACACCACCATCATTACTGAGGAAATTGAAATTGTAATCAAACATCTGCCACAAAAGAAAAGCCCAGACCCAGATGGATTTCTTAATGAATTCTTTCAAATCTTTCAAGAGGAACTACTACCAATCCTAGCCAGGATCTTCCATGAAATTGAAAAAGGGGAACACTTCCAAACAGCTTTTATGAAGCCAACATCACCTTGATACCAAAAGAAGACAGAGATACTGCCAAAAAAGAAAATTACAGACCAATATCCCCAATGAATGTAGATGCAAATATCTTCAACAAAATCCTAGCAAATAAGATCCAATGCATCATTAATAAGATCTTACGCTATGACCTAGTAGGCTTCATCCCAGGAATGCAAGAATGGTTTAACATCCATAAATCTATCAACATCATACACAACATCAACAACAAGAACAATAAAAATCACATGATCATATCAGTAGATGCAGAGAAAGCATTTGATAAGGTCCAACACCCATTCTTGATCAAAACTCTCAGCAAGATGGGAATGAAAGGAACCTTTCTCAATCCAGTTGAAGCCATCTACCACAAGTCAATGGCAATTATTATCCTCAATGGAGAAAAACTAAAAGCCTTCCCTCTAAATTCTGGTACAAGACAATGCTGTCCTCACTCACCACTCCTCTTCAACATAGTGTTGGAAGTGCTTGCTATAGCAATCAGGGAAGTAAAAGATATCAGGGGAATTCAGATAGGAAAGGAAGAAGTCAAGCTCTCATTATTTGCAGATGGCATGATACTCTACTTAGAAAACCCTAAAGACTCTGCCAAAAAGCTTCTAGAAACAATAGACTCATATAGCAAGGTGGCAGGCTACAAAATTTACACACAGAAATCAATGGCCTTTTTATACACCAATAATGATAGGGCAGTGAAGGACGTCAAGCATGGAGGTAAGGCGTTTGCCTTTCATGCAAAAGGTCATTGGTTCGAATCCCGGTGCCCCATCTGGTCCCCCGTGCCTGCCAGGAGCAATTTCTGAGCATGGAGCCAGCAGTAACCCCTGAGCACTGCTGGGTGTGACCCAAAAAACCACACACACACACACACACACACACACACACAAAGAAGGCAATCCCACTCACATTAGTGCCACACAAACTCAAATACCTTGGAGTCAACTTGACCAAAGACCTGAAGGACTTATACAAAGAAAAAAATATAAAGCCATGCTCCATGAAATAAGAGAGGACACATGAAATAAACACATACCCTGCTCATGGATTGGTAAGGACTAACATCATTAAAATGGCAATACACCCCAAAGCATTATACAGATTTAATATCATCCCCTTAAAAATACACATGACATTCTTCAATAAAGTGGATCAAACACTTATAAAATTCATCTGGAACAATAAACACCCTCAAATAGCTAAAGCACTCCTAAGGAAAAGGAAAATGGGAGGCATTACTTTCCCCAATTTTAAACTGTACTACAAAACAATAGTTATCAAAACAGCATGGTATTGGAATAAAGACAGACCCTCAGATCAGTGAATAGGCTTGAGTTCTCAGACAATGTTCCCCAGATATTCAATCACCTAATTTTTGACAAAAGAGCAAGGAATCCTAAGTGGAGCGGGGAAAACCTCTTCAGCAGTTGCTGTTGGCAGAACTGGTTAGCCACTTGCAAAAAAGCGTACATAGACCCCTTGTATATCATGTACAAAGGAAAAATCCAAATGGATTAAAGGCCAGGATATCATACCTGATACCATAATGTATATAGAACAACACATCAATAAAACACTCCATGACATTGATACTAAAGTCATCTTCAAGGAGGAAACTGCACTTTCCAAACAAGTGGAAGCAGAGATCAACAGATGGGAATACATTAAACAGAGAAGCTTCTGCACCTCAAAAGAAATAGTGCCCAGGATACAAGAGCCACCCACCATGTGGGAAAAACTATTTGCTGTATTATTACTCGAGTTTGCAAGCTTCACATATTCTGTGAAGTTAGTTTTTTTTTGTGTGTGTTACAGAAAATAATTTTGTGTTTAGAGTCCTATTGAGGGTTTATTAAAATATATCATATTACTATATGAGATTCACTTAATCAGGGAAAAAAACACTGTCTAATGTTATTACACTTAGTACTAAATTTCTTTGGTGTATCATATATTATAAACATTTGAGTGTTTCTCTTAGAATTTCAAATAAATATTTCTTTTCTTAAGTTTAGAATCACATTTTTCTGAACCTCTGAACATGTACACTATGATTTATTCTCTAATTTTTTATTCCCCTCACTTTGTTTTTATCAATAGTCAATATATGAATTTAATGCATCATTTATATAAACATATGTTTATTTATAAATCAAGCTTCCTCCTCATTCATTCCACTTTAAACTAATACTCTGTCAATTATATTATAGCCTAGAGATGGCCTATGTAATATGACATTCACTTCTTAACTTAGAGTTCTCTACTTCTATCAAGATACTGAAAGAAGATTACATTACTTAAATTACTTGAAAATTTAGTATACATTTTATTTTCTTATTCATTTTTATCCTTCTGCATATTTGCTTACTTCTTCAGATTGATTCAGTGATACTTTTAATTTTAAAAATATTTTCTACAACTAAAAAATATTTACTACAACTAAAAAATATTTTCTACAACTATAATCTTTTTTCTCACAGTCTTACCTATACCAGTATACTCATAAAATCTTGAAGATGGGGGAATAAGATCTATTTTCATGGGAATCACACTTGTGCAATTATTACTTTGCCAGTAATAAAACATGAAAACAACTTACACACACACACACACACATCTTTCTTTTCTTCTAGTCCATCTACTACCTGAAAAAAAGAGCATACTAAAGCTTCTGTTATTGTATGAATGACTTTATTGGTCATACAATAATTGTCACAAAAATATCTGTTAATAAACTCTACTTTTTATTTTCTAATTTTTTTTATTTTAGATCTCCTATTTTCTTTATATTTTTGATAACTTTGATTCCTATCTTCCTAAAACAAATGTATTATGATCAGTTATGTCAACTATGATACATTTTCTTTTAATAAATTTATTTTTAAAAATATAATTAAATTAATTTCCTTTTCTCAACTCAAAAAAATAAAATAAAACTCTTCTATGTAGGACTTCCATGTATGTAGGCCTTCTATTGTGACTAATACTACCTCTGATTTCACAAAATAATATAGTTTAAATGTCTTCCAATCAGCTGTTAAAAGCACATTTTAATCTGAAAATTTTAATCCATTTTCAAGGTTTGTTCAATGCTGTAACTCTTTGACAAGGATTTCAAGGCTAAACTGCAAAGTAAGAAACCTAAGAGTATATTTCACCATCACTATTTCCACCACTAAAGTAACCTTCAAAAATTATTCAACTAGGGGCTGGAGTGATTGTGCAGTACTATAGCGAGTTTGCCTTGCACACTGCTGACCCAAGATGGACCTCAGTTCAATCCTCGGTGTCCAATATGGTCCCCCAAACCTGGAGCGATTTCTGAGATCATAACCAGGAATAGCCCCTGAGCACCACTGGGTGTGACGGAAAAATATTATCGCAATATTGCATATTTTATCTCCTAGGCAACTTAAATAATAATAAAATTATAATCCAATATGCTTTGAGAGAGAACAAGATTGCCTACTATCTAAATTGATCTTTGGTGGAATATCCAGTCCCTCAGTGTTTCTTAGTTTAATAATTTTTCATAGGTAGGTGTTTGAAGACCAAATATTCCTATATATTTAATGTTTGTTTAACTATGCCAATAGGATTTTTGTAATTTTAGTGCTTATATAACATCTTTTGGCAGTTTTAATGTATGCCTCATAGCTTTGGATACCTGGATACATCATTCTTATTCATTTTCTACAGCAGAGCCTTAATTGTTCTCTCAATGATGTCATTTTCCTTGTGCTATCTTTTTTTTGTCTCTTTTCCTTAGAATAAAGTACACCATAATTAATATTGCTTCTGAGACCCTTCATTCTGTAATTCTGGGCTTCTTTCCAAGTACTTTCTGAACTCTATTCAGTTACTCTTATTCCTTCCTTCTATTTTCTGAACTTGGAATTATGCACATTTTATTTTAATTATGCTTGTTTACTTTATTGATCTACTTATTCTCTAGATATTTTGAGATGAAGACTATGTTTAAAATCTCATGACTATACTTTCAAGACATAATCTTGTTATTGATATATTGCTAAGAACTTTGCTGAACATTTTACTTGATTTACCCATTAGTAGATGAATGAAACATGAAATTTTAATGCTGTAATTTTATTTTTCATTTATTGTTTTTCTTTGATCATTATGTTCTTTTCTTTAGAACAAGGGTCATGGCCAATAAATTGTTATGTGCTTATTAAACAGAACTCTGCACATATGTTGTATCCTATCCATCTAGAAAGTTTTGCATTATAATTCCCCTATCAATGAGCAATCACTGAAATATTTCAGATATCAAAAAAAAATCTTTTTTTTTTGAGCAGGTTGTTCATTCTCTGAAAAGGTTAATTGGCAATTCACTTTTGCTATTTTTTTTAACTGTTACAAAATTTTTCTTCACTAGGTTGCCTCTCCTAATATTAATTCTATGCACAACATTTAACTGGCCAGAATATAATATCTCAGCCAGTCACACAGGTAGGTTTCATGTAAGACTGTATGCTGAAGAGTTAGCATTTAGAGATGAGAGTACTCCCGAGAATCTTATCATTGATTCTCACTTCTTCTGATAGTTCATCTCCTTGAGTAGCTATTATAGTGCCAGTAAAGACATGCCAGTATTCATTCTATGTGTAACTAGTACTATAGCACCAGTGGGGTGGTGGGAACTAAGCACTATCCTTAGGTTCAGGTAATAAAGAACAGCTGACAATCTGAGATACAAATCAAGGGTACAATATAGTCAGTACCAAGGTAAGTAATTCTGAAGAACTGATGGCAAGTTATATAAATGCTTATTTCAAATCCCCTCTCTTAAGTCATATAACTTTGACAGTATCCTAAAAGTATGCATCAAAAATATGAGCAAGAATGACAGAATTTGACATTATATTACTCATATCAGATCTGAAAAGTCATATGAATATAACTGGTCTGAGAGAGAGTCATCAATCTTTTGTTGAACACTTACTTTCTGTAACAAGTTACTTTTACTGAAATTTGCACACTTTTAACTGAATATATTTCCTTTCCAGTGAAACAAAAATAAAATAAAAAATAAAAATGTGTCTGTAATATGTTAATTCCAAATAAGAACCTGCTATTTCTGCTGATTCTTCCACAGAAATGTAGACTTCAAGATGTAATGAGAGAATTCTATTTTAAAGCTGTCATCTTATACTGCAATAATGTTCATAAGTGTTCACAATTAAATATTCCAATGAAGAAACAGTTCATCAAATGCCCCACAAAGCCTACCCAGACATTTCTAATCTTCCTTACTGATGCTCTATAAGATATTTTTTCAAAAGATTCTTTTATATTTTTCTTAAACAAGTGAAAATAGGCAGTAACTGCAACTTCCTACATTTACATAGAGCCACAGTATAATTTGACATAGTACTAAACTATGTCAATAGTATGAAACAGTACAATATACAGAAAGATGAGGGGAAAGCTTGACTTCTATGCACTTCAGCACAGCAGAGGACAACATCGTGTGTGTGTGTGTGTGTGTGTGTGTGTGTGTGTGTGTGTGTGTGTGTGTGCTTCCTGCCAGAGTGCTGCGGTAATTCTATAAGGTTTGATTGATAAATGAAGGGTGAAAAGGTGTTTTGTTTGTTTGTTTGTTTGATTTAGTTTGATTATCTGACAGTGCTTGGGACATATTTCTGACACTGAGAGATCACTTCTAACAGGTCTCAGGGGTCCATCTATAGTGCCAGAATCAAACACAGGTTTGGTCTATGAAATGAAATTGCTTTATCTTAATATGGTGTATTTCCAGTTTGGGATAAAAACAAACATGGAGAAGAAAATGTCAGAGCATCTTTTCTTCTCACTCTGTTTTTCTCAAAGTATTTTCCTTCAATTAATGAAAATGATGAAATAAATGAGGGTGAAGAAATACAACAAATAAGACAACTGAGCACAAGGAATGAAAGTGGAGAAAAGAAAAAAACAACTGAATATCATTCCCAGGCACTGGAGAAGTTTAAGAAGATTGGAATTCACCAACATTCCATTAGTTATTTTTGCTATTATCATCATCACCTCCCATTATCCTCATCTTCTTAAACTTTTATACTTATTCCCTCAATCCAGGCCTTCCAATCCACATTCTCCTCTTCTCCTTCCTACAACTTTTTCATCATCCAAGTCAGGAACAAAGAAGTATTGTAATGAATTTCAGCAAATATCTTTTCTGATTCATGGGATTTGAACCTGTGAATGATCAATAAACCAAGTTTAAAAAAAGATGGCTTGTTTCCTCTATTGTCTCTCCTTTTGGCTTTATTCCATATTTGACTTGAACATTTAATCAAATTTTTTCCAGATTTTCTTTTTTATTTCATTGTACTTAAAAGATAAATCACCACACTCATTGTGGTTAAATTCTTTGAAATAAGTGTATATTCAAAATGTCAGTTAAAGCAAAACAAAAATCTTTTCTCTAAATTGTTTCAATATCTTTTAATTGTGTCATTTCACAACTTGTCAAAAAATGAAGCAACTCATTCTCCATTCCAAACAATAAATAGATTGTGGTGATCAATTGCAATTAATTTTGGAAATATTATTAGTAAGAAGAAAGAGAGAAAATGCAGTGGGTAAGATGCTTGCCTGTAGCTGATCAACTTTGGTTTAATTTCCAGCACCACATAATGTCTTTTGATCACTATCTGGAGTGATCTCTTAGCACAGTAGGTATGTTCCACTCAAAGATGATTAGAGATTTGTTACTTTCAAAATTTCCTTATGACCTTGTTCATTAAATATATTTAGCTTTGTGTTTAATCAATATGTTAAGTTGCTCTTGTTGAACACTTCTCCATTAATTCAGAGTTCAAAGCCTTTTCTGACTTGCAGACAGCAGGAAATCTTGCTTCTTCATCTGAGATTTGAGTGGCATTTGGAATATATCATTGGTGAAAAGCCCAGAAGCATATTCCTGGAGAAGAAGAAGCAAACTTGGAGAAGCGGTTGAAGTCTCTGCCACTCTTCCAATTCACTGTGAAAAATTCTATGGAATGCTCTTCTTGATAATGATGCTTTTATATTCTTTTCTTTGATGTCTAGTTTAGTCAATTAGCAAGATACATAAACAAAACTAAAAATAAATTAAAGAGATGTAAATTATGTGGTTATTATACATATTGCACTATTAGAGCCAAGAGAATCAATATGAATCAGTGGCCATAATATAAAAAAAACATGAAAGTTCTAGATATTTTCCCCATGTAGTCTTAACTTGGAAACTGAAGCACTGTTACTTTTCTATGCAGTATCTTCAATGCATACTTTATGTAAGAAACAGGAGCTATAAGAGTTGAAATATACAAACCATTGAATTAAGTTAAGATCAAAATCTTTTTTACCAGTTGTTTGTAAGAATATTGGCTTAATATTTCTCTAGCTTTCATTGGAAAGTTTTCTAACTTATATTTGTTTCTCTCTATATAATTATGAATATATGACAATATATCCTAGGGTTTTGTGAAGATTAACTGAGTACAAATAATCTAAGGGTAGAGTGTGTCTAAAGGTCTCTTTTAGGTATAAAAGTTTTATAATTATTGAAAATGAAGTATTTTGCCAGGGAGAGCGATCAAAGATCTGGAACAAAGTATTTTAGGGGTAAGGCTTATGCTTGCTCTTTGTTTTATGTTTGATAAAATTTATTTATTTAAGAACCATGGTTACAGAACTGTACACAGTGGATTTTAGTTATAGAATGCACACTACCCCTCACCAATGCAATTTTCCCATCACCAATGTCCATATCTTTCCCATTCCATCAAACCTCCCCTGTTTTGGGGCAGGCTCTCTCTCTCTCTCTCTCTCTCTCTCTCTACATATATATATATGTATATATATATATATGTCTCTCTCTTCCCCTTCCCCTTTCAGATTCTCTCTTTCTCCTTTTTGACACTATATTTTCTACTACTGTTGATGAAGTGGTACAATGCATGTAACTTCATCCCTTTGCAGCATACTGTTCTTGTCCAGAATGACCAAATACATCGATCATTTTCACAGTAGACACTTCTCTAATCTTTGTGGCAAGCTTCCTACCATGGATTGGTGTTTCTGACCCTCATCTCTGTTGATTATGGGATATTATTTATTACCATACTAACTTTTATTTTCCTTATATTTCACAGAAGAGTAAAATTATTCTATGGTTATACCCCTCCTTCTGACATATTTCACTCAGCATAATATTTTCCATGTCCAACAATGTATAAGTAAATTTCATGACTTCATTTTACCTAATTATTTCAGTCTTCCTGAGTGTATAGATGTAGTACAATTTCTTTAGCCACTTGTCTGCTCTTGGACACCTGGGTTGTTTCCAGATTTTGGCTAATGTAAATAGTGCTGTGATGTTCATTGGAGTACAGATAACACTTTAGTGTTGTATTTTTTGTGTTTCTAGTATATGACTCTAGTAGTGGTATTGCTGGATCATATAGGAGCTCAATTTTGTGTTTTTTGAATATTATCCACATTGCTTTCCAGAAAGGCTGGACTAGATGGCATTCTCA
>PVKC010000537.1:0-18626 GCA_004027635.1 Crocidura indochinensis | reverse complement strand
ATAATAGGACCAGAACAGAAACACCTTACTGGGATATATCATTAAAATATTTAGTTCATGCAGCCAAACTAAATATTGCCAGTAGTGACTTGAAAGCTTCTGAGAACTATTTGTAAATTTTTCTTCCATACTTACTCAAGAAAAATGTCCCAGAATTGCCTTCACCTTTATCTGTTGACAACAGATTAAGCTTATAATTACATATAGAAAAAAATTCTCAAACTAGTAAATACACTCCTGTAATATATGATTTCAAATGGATAAAATGCTTTTGAAGAATTAAAGTTGAGAAAGTTTATTTAAATTAGAGTATTCATAGAAAGTTTGAAACCTTTACAACATATACAGAATTAGCATTTGGAATTGTCTTAGTACTGAGGTGAAACCATCTATAATTATACTAAAAAGAAATTTCAAAGTCTGAACCTGTGATCTAGACTGAGAACAATTATTCACCTATTTATTAACTGTTAGTTTACTTCTATCTATATTTTATCTCAACAGACTGCTTCTGGGTAGGCAAACACTACTTACATAGTTCAAAATGTTTAAAGCAAATTGTCGTGAATTTTTAATGAGATCATGTCTTCCTACATTACCCATATAATTTCCATAATAGGTACTTTTTTCTGTTTTTTAACTTTTCCAACCATTTTTAAAATGTAAATATGCATCCTTTATTAATTTTTCCTTTGATTCATTTAAGTAATTTTATTTACACTCATTATATAAATATTCTATGCATAGTTATAAACATTTTAAGTGTTCTCAATAAAACATATCTATATTCACATTAAAGCACACTATTAATTAAGAAAATGGAAATGAGGCAATATGAAAAGTTAATGTGAAATACTTGATAATAAGGTGAAATAATAAAGATCAACTTAGCTGTGCTTTAGTACTCTCTATTCATAATATTGAGACTAGGTTGTCTAAAATCTAAAATAATCTATTGTATAAGATGATATAAGTATAATAGAAGATATTATAAGAAAGATATACAGACACTCTTCTGTACAGGTTACCGTTATGCTCTTTCGGCTGTTGTTTTGAGGTCACACCCAGCAGGTCTCACTACATACTCCTGGTTCTGTACTCTGAAATCACTCCTGATGTAATTAGGTGCACCATATGCTGTGCCAGGGATTGAATCTGGGTTAGCCTTGTGAAAAGAAAAAGCCCAAGCCCACTGCACTATTGCTTTAATTCCCAGATTATATATTCTGTTGGTTTCAACACTGAAAGTATATCTTGGCTCAAATAGTTAATTAGAAACTAAGTGTGTAGCTTTTATCTATTAGATTATATTTGGTTTATTTTTATTGTGTTTATTATTTGTATAATTGGTCTCTTTATTCAATTTTGGATCATTGAGTCCATTAAAGACAAATGTGTTTACAACTCAGTTATATGAAGATCATGTTTTTTATAAATAATAAAAAATTCGAATGTTATAAACCTCACTTGTGTTAGAAATGATAAAAATCACAATCTGCCAGTATAAAAATCAATAAATAAAAGACATAATCGCAATGGCCTAGTGAAAGTGCTACTCAATTTCTAAGCCTACTGTGTAAACTAGATTGTGCATGTCCATAATTGTTTAATAAATGTTTCATTTGGTCATAATGTAGCACTTACTCTTAATTATTAATATATTTCTTGCTTTATGATTTGAATAAATTTGTCAAGATCTGTCAACAGTTTTCTTCTTTTAATGTTGAGTTTGGAGTGAATCCAATTACTTTTATTCATGAGTGTTGCTTTACAGACATTTTATTCCTAGCAAGTACAACACTGAGCTGAAAAACTTGCCTTTACACTTTGCCAGTATTGAAACTGTTACAAAGGGATTATGAGATTTATCCAGGGCCAGAGTGCTAGTCATTGACTAGTTGGCTTAAAATTATGTTGCAGATGCCTGAATCTTAACCCAATTGGCTGTGCAACATCCCTTGAGAATATTGGTGCTAAAAGATTCAGGCTGTTTCAATTTACTCTTTTAATTAAAACATAGAACTGGAGAAGAAGCAAATAAAAAAGATGAGAGCAGGGCTTGAAATATCCTTAAACATTCCCTCAGATATTTTATCATTCTTCAGAAAGGCTCCACCAACATATCTCTAACCAACTGCCACTTTCTCTCCATTATTATGCAATACATCGTATTTATGATCTCACAAAAATGCTTAACATTGAATTTCTTCAACATAGAACCATTAGAAGAAATACACCATTTCAAAAACTTTTATTTAGAAAACAAAATGCATTATTATTTAAATACATTTATAGTTAGAAGTTTTAGATTAAAGGACCCATCAACAACTTATTGTTCAGAAATCATAAGCTATAGACTGTTAAGTTAATAATAAAATAATAAAGCTTGTCTTAAGTGAAAAAAACTTAAAAACTATTAAGTTTTTAATAGCTAAGTTTAAAAAACTATTTTGAGGTCCGTAGAGATAGCATAGCGATAAGGTGTTTGCTTCAATGCAGAAAGTCTGTGGTTCGAATTCTGGCATCCCATATGGTCCCCCGAGCCTGCCAGGAGTGATTTCCGAACATAGAGCCAGTAATAAACCCTGAGAGCTACTGGATGTGACCCAAAAACAAAAAAAACAAACAAATGAAAAAACTATTTTGAAGTTTCTTAATTTTAAAAGCTTAAAAAAAACTATTGGTATGCTTCAGTAAGGAAGGTAATACTAAACAAGCAGTGTAGTCTAAATAATTTAATCTATAAATTAATCACTCCAAAAATGTATTGCATGTTAAAGTTATTGGAAAAAATTTGAATAATTATTTTTATTTTCCATTAGATAATCAATACAAGTAAACACTGTGCTAAGATTTATACAATAACAGTAAAGACAATTTTTCTCTACCTATTAGTATCAGGAAAATGACTATTCAGTATATTATGAATTTTATATTAAACAAATTGAGTATCATTTATAATCAAAAGCAAATGTTAGATTGAGCACTAACTATAAAACAAGGCAATAAACCTGATTTTAATCCCTGGCATCCCATATGGTCCCTAGTGCACCATCTTGGGATCATATTAGTTGCACAGCCATTACTGGGTGTGGCCCAAAAGCAAATACTTGTTGTGCCATTTAATGAACCTTGTGAAATACAGACACACTACTTTTAGAATATTTAAATACTTGAAAAATAAACAGGTTTAAAGGGAAAATGGTAATGATTATTTGTAAATAAAATTTTAATTAAGTGAAAGGTCATATTTAATATTGATCTGGAAAACTTACATGTTTCTGATTAAATGTTTAAATAAATATGAATATGGATATGATTTGATCCTATAATCAACCCAAATTTAAAAAGAGAACAAATGGTTAAATGTTTAACTTAAATATGAATATAGATATTATTTGATCCTGTAATCAAAACAAATGTAAACAGAGAATAAACTTTATATAAGAAAATGGTCAGGGCTGGAGCAATAGCACAACAGTATGATGTTTGCCTTGCATGCGAGTGACCCAGGACAGACCTGGGTGCAATCCCTGGCATTCCATATGATTCCCTGAACCAGAGCAAATCTGAGTACATAGCCCTGAGTAACCACCAAAGTGTCAATGAGTGTCGCTGGCCCCCAAATAAAAACAAACAAACAAGCCCAAAAAGAGAAAATGGTTAATACATTTTGCTTTGTTAAAGAGACAGTGGTTTGAGTAGCAGTTAGAGAAATATGACAAAACATAAAATTCTAAGACCTCGCTCAAATTGTTATATTGTTCAAACTGAACTATTCACTCTCCAAGCAATATTTTATCCCTTTTAAATATCTGCAAGGTAAAGAAATGCTAAGTACTGGATTGCGGAATCCTAATGACATAGAATGTTTAAGTATGAGAAAAGAAGTACAGAAAAGACAAAATATAAGAATGCAATAATATAGAAAAACACTCATAAACTAGAAGGCCACTTTGAAAGAAATCACAATAGAGCTTTATGTAATACTGGTAGATAAATGGAGAACTGGGATTGCTAACCTTGTGTTTCATTTTACTGTGTATGTTAATGTTCCAAAGAAATGCACATAAGTATAAAAATACACATATGCTCCAGTAGTGAAAGGGTATACATCAGAAATCACTTTTTTCTCTTTTTCTCTCTTAAATCCATACTCAGTAATGCTCAGGACTTACTCTTCTCTCTGAGATCAGAAATCACTCTTGGTGGTGAATGAACTTGGCTAGCTATTTATTTGCAAGGAAAATGATTTTTATCACTCTGGCCTCAAGGCATCTTTTAATGGCAATATTTTTCTGGGTTTTGGAGTCATGGTGGAAGTTTCTCAAAGATTACTCCAAGCTCTGTACTCAGGAATCATTTCTAAATGTATTCAGGGGATCTTATGGGATGCTGAGGATTAAAACCAAGTCTGCTGTATGTAAGAATGAGCACCTCACTTGCTATACTATTGCCCTGACGCTAATGGCAACTTTTAAATTATTATAAAGAAACAAATACTGAGGCAAATTTCTTCTCTATAAAGCCATGGCTCCTTACAAGGGAACATACCAATAGAAATTAATTTAAAACATCAATAAAATTAAAAACGTGTCTAATAAAACAATACATTATATAGTAAAACATTTCCCAAAATTCATCAGTAGGATCTATCAGTGTAAATGATTAGATTGTGATTTTAAAGAAAAATTATCTGTACAGCCACAGAAAAGATTCACATAAAAGGCTTATTTATAATGAAATACATTAAACAAATAATTCTAAAAAATCATATCATATGCAACCCCACGGAAAAACAAAATTTAATTTTATATTATCTTGTTTTCCATCAAACAATAATCTTTCAAGAATAAGTGATAAAATAAAAAATGCAAAGCTTCAGTGAAATTATATAACAAAATATATGCCCAGTAATACATCATCTAATATATTAGATAAAATGCAAATAAAATATACTGTCATTTGACATTTATATATCTATGCCCATTTTGTGTGATCTGAATTCAATAAATGTTTGTGCTTGTTTTAATATATATCCATTTTTTTGTTTGTTTTTGGGCCATGCCCAATGACTCCCAGGGGCTACTCCTGGCTATGCACTTAGAAATCATTCCTGATTTGGAGGACCATATGGGATTGAATTGCAGTCCTAGATCAGTTGCATGCAAGACAAATGCCCTACAACTCTGCAACCACTCTGGTCTAACCTCTTCTTTTTATTAATTTATATTATAAATTATATTACTAATCCCATACAGATTTCCTAAACTTCATCACTTTCCACTTTCTACATACTCGCTTTTATCCAGCTACCTGGAACTATTTGTGGTCCTCAAACATCTGAGACATGTCTATTAGCTTAATTATATAAAGAGATTAGGAGGAAAAACCGGCTATGAGAAGCTCCTGGCAAAGAACTCCTTTGTCTATAAATGTGGGAGAGGTCTGCACCTGCTGTGAGATTTGCAATTGGGAGGTACTGAGGAGACCTATTGGCTTTGTGTGTTTCTCTTCTCTTCAGTTACCTGAAGCTCATCTGAGAGGACCAGAAAAGGCCCAGAAAAAACTGTCTCCTAGAGAGTTTCCCAGGCCAAAAGGCCAAAAAAGACTGACTGAGTGAGTGAAAACCGACTATCAGAAGTGCCCGACAGAGAGGCGACTCATTTGTCTGTGATTGTGGGAGGGTCTGCCCCTGCTGTGAGATTCTCAACTAGGAGAGACTGAGGGGACCTGTCAGCTTTGTGTCACTTTTCTGCTCAGCAAAAATAGTTTTCTAGGGGCTCCAGAAGTGCAAGGCTACTTCGCTTTGATTCATGGTTGTGTATTTTTTCTAAATAATGAACCCCACCGTAACAAGCAGAAATAATCACACTATAAGGGTGACAATAGGGAATGCTGCAGGCAAACACCATGCACAGAGAATGAAGATGATAGCTCTGATGACCAAAAAAGGAGCAACCATCTGTCTAATCTCCATATGATTTTATAATAGAAATATGGAGGATTCTCGTGGAAATTAAATAAAACATAGCTTTAGCTAAACAGAATACAAAGACAGAAATCAAAAAATTCCAAATTGAACTAACAGATCTGAAAAACACAAGAGCTAAAAACAAAACAAAACAAAACAAAAAAACCTAAATGGAAAGCCTCTAATACAGGGTAACAACAGCGGGGAACAGAATAAGTGAACTGGAAGATGGGATACAGAACAACTTCATACAGCAGAAGAGATTGAAATAGAACCTGAAGACAAATGATCAGAGAATGAAAAAGTACTCAAAGAATGTAAACAGAAGAAAATAGTCTTTGATAAACTCAACAGAAATAACATAAGAATCATTAGACATTCTTGCAATAATTCTCATAGATAAAAAAGAGAAGGGCTGGAAAGTTCAGGTCAAGACATGAAGCTCACCACAAAGACTTATGAGTGTAGTTAGAGAAATAACTACATTGAGAACTATCATAACAATGTGAATGAATGAGGGAAGTAGAAAGACTGTCTAAAGTACAGGCAGGGGTGGGTTGGGGAGGAGGAAGATATGGGACATTGGTGATGGGAATGTTGCAGTGGTGAAGGGGGATGTCTTTACATGACTGAAAACTAACTACAATCATATTTGCAATCAAGATGTTTAAATAAAGTTATTGATAAAAAATAAAACCAAAGGGAAGGAGACTACACAGTAAAATTAAGAAACAAGAAAATACATTTGAGGAAAGCTATCTTATTTGTAGTAATATGACATAAGGAAAGCAAAATTATCCTATTTAGATTAATAAATTATTTCTCTCTATATAGTTTCTATTTTGATTGATAAGTCTTCTAAATTAATACTACTTTGTTATGTACTTCATTGAAAAATTCATACATACCCTATGTATGCTTCATTTTTACATAAGACTTATTATATATTTTTTCCTTCCATATGCTTTGTTTTCCAATGTAATTTATTTATCACAAATGTATACTATTTACATGACAAAAACTTATCTAATATCATTAAATTAAAAAATTAAGTTTTCTTTTTGATGTGAGATTAAGTCTCAAGTTCATGTATGTGGCACTTTAAATTATCCTTTAGAAACATTCTAATTCATACATAGAGAATGCAGAACATGTTTAGATTAAAATATATAAACATTAAAAATATAGAAATATGGGGCCCGGGAGATAGCATGGAGGTAAGGCACTTGCCTTTCATGCACAAAGGTCATTGGTTCAAACCCCGGTGCCCCATATGGTCCCCCGTGCCTGCCAGGAGCAATTTCTGAGCATGGAGCCAGGAGTAACCCCTGAACACTGCCGGGTGTGACCCCCCCCAAAACAAAACAAAACAAAACAAAATATAGAAATGTATTTGAATTAATTTTTATTCACAGAATAAAGAGAATATTTGCTGAGCTGATGTGAATTGAATACGAAAGTACAGAATAATTCAATAAAAGAATAGTATGATAATGTGATAAAAGAATAGTGAGGTTATTTCATTATGTATTAAGATATACATTTATACAACATGAAGTCTAAATATAAGTTAAAAAGGTCTTTGAAACTAAAGATATAGGTATTACCCAATAAATTAATTTTCTAGAAATTATTTGTATATATAAATATCTTTAAAAAGTTTTGGAAACAGTTTCTAAATGCTATAATGATATTTTCTATTACACAAATTAATAGAAGAAATTATGGATACTATATTATCATACCTTTGAAATTATTTTAACCGTATAGTTTATTTAAATGTTGATTTTGAAATCAATTCTACCACATTTTAATTTCTATTTTATCTTTATGATCCTAGCCTGTAAAATGTAGTCTATTTATATGAGAAAATAAGGAATACTCATTTATAAAACTATAAAAATTTTGATATATTTCCATGTAAATGTTTATTTGCTTCTAATTCTCTATGCATCATGGAAATTTGTGAACTTCATTTTTTGTCTTATTCCAATCCCTATGAAAGTTCATATTTTGGGGCCGGGCGGTGGCGCTGGAGGTAAGGTGCCTGTGCTAACCTAGGACGGACCACAGTTCGAGCCCCCGGTTCCCCATATGATCCCCTGTGCCTGCCAGGAGCGACTTCTGAGCGAATAGTCAGGAGTAACCCCTGAGCGTCACTGGATGTGGCCCAAAAACAAAAACAAAACAAAAAAAAAAAACAAACAAAAAAAATACATATTCAGTGAAGAATATGATTACCACTAGGATAATTTGTGACAGTTTTGATTTGTGCTTAGATATTGATCACTGTACATGCCATTATTTGTTCCCTCTATTAATATAGTGAAAAACAAAACTAATGTCTTAATAGTATAATGAAAATGTGTTTGACCTTGTAAAAATCTCTTAAAATCTTGAGGGCCATATTGACCAGTAATTTAGTATAATTGTAGCCTATCCCTCAATTCTAGTCAATAAGTATTGACTAAAGACAATCAAAATCGGGGGTCAGGCGGTGGAGCTGGAGATAAGGTGCCTGTGCTAACCTAGGACAGACTGCAGTTCGATCCCCCGGTTCCCCATATGGTCCCCCGTGCCTGCCAGGAGCGACTTCTGAGCGAATATCCAGGAGTAATCCCTGAGCGTCACTGGATGTGGCCCAAAAACAAAAACAAAACAAAAAAACAAAAAACAAGAAAGTTCTTTTTTTTTTTTTTTTGGTTTTTGGGTCACACGCGGCAGTGCTCAGGGGTTACTCCTGACTCCATGCTCAGAAATTGCTCCTGGCAGGCACGGGGGACCATATGGGGCACCGGGATTCGAACCGATGACCTTTTGCATGAAAGGCAAACGCCTTACCTCCATGCTATCTCCCGGGCCCCGAAAGTTCATATTTCATAGTAGATTCCAATGGTAACTTCATACAGTGTAATTTTCACAATTTCACAATTAATGGAGTCCTTGACATGCTGTAAATGAGGAAATGTTTCTTTATGCTCCTTGTAGTAGAAATCAATAGAGGTGACATAATTTTTGACTTCCAATTAAGACAGTGCATATATAAAAGAAAATATAATAGCATATATATTCTAAATTTGAAGAGAAGCTGGAAAAAAGTTCTTCTATCCGTTTGTGCAATTTTCACATTGAAAGTCAGCTAATATTCATGTCATACATTCCAGAAATACTCCAGACTGGCAAGCAGTGCTGAAGTTGCTTGCTGATAATGGAGGCAATTACTGGACACTTCACTGGTGGAATTTTTACTAAACAGATTCCCCAGGCAGCTTTAAAGGAATTGAAAAATCTGGTGGTCACTGAGCCCAGCATTGATCATCAACCTCTCACAAAGGCATTTGCTGTTAATCCGCAAACAATTGCTCTGTACAAATCACACTCTCTTTGGTTTTACTTGGATTTTGTCATGCTATGCAACACAGTGAATCTCCAAATGTTGGCTGCTGACTCAGGAACTTCTTCTGCATCTTATGGGACTATATCTCATGAACACTAATAGGACCCCATGCCTGACTCCTACCTTGAATTATACCTGAAGAAATTGAAAAAGTTGCCTCTTAAAAATGGGAGGCCACAGAGATAATTTCAAAATAAACAGACTTTTCCAGGTCATATGCACTGTTATTTAACCTGAATTTAGAGTGTGGACTAAAAGTACACTGGAATATATATCTGTTCTTGCTCCAACCAGAGGGTGGTCAAACTCAGTATGTCACTGAGGGCTGGTGTGCAATTCAGACTACCAGGCCACTAAATGTTTAGGAACAGTCACAAAATGGAAAATACTCTTCCACCAACAGTTAAACAGAGACAATCTTTAGGCTGATAAAAATATATATATATTCCTTAAAAAATGTAATGCATTTTTACAACTCTTTACTATATGAAAAAACTTAAAAAATGTACACGGTGGTGATTTTTTTTAGTTCACTACATTTATGAGAAGGAAGTCTCTTACTTATCTTGGCATGTTCAATGTTTACTTCAGTGACTTTCATATTAAATGCACAGATAAAGTGATAAAGAGAAACATGCAATACATAACATTTAATGAGTATTTATTTTGTTCGACACTAAAATCATTTATTGATTTACCATTTAAACTGTTTGCAATAGCTGATGTGGTAAATATTACTATTTTATTTTACTTTTCACCAAATAAACTGAGATTTAAAGATGAGTTGGTGAAAAAACTAATTTAAAACATAGAACTGAGAAATACTTAGCCCAGAATTTTAAATTAGAGAACTTTTAACTAATTATGTAATTACTTCTTTGTCTAGAAGTGAAAAGAAGATAATTAAGAAGGTGACTACTCTTGGTTTAGAATGTGAGAGTTAATTTTACATATCTCATAGATATATTTTCTCTAACAGTAAAATTTGCATTATTTGATTTTAAGTTATTTATTTAGCAATACTTAAATTTGTATTGCTATTTATATAATCTATCTATGTATTATATGGTTGAGAAACAACATTTTGTTTTTTTCCTGTGCTAAGCATTGACTTTCTTTTAATCAAGATGGTCTGTTTGGACCACACCTTCTTGTTCAGGGCTTATTCATGGTTCTATGCTAACAGACAACATTGGTGAAACTTGAGTTGTCAGGTAACAAATCCAGGTCAGTCATATGCAAGGCAAGATATTAACTGCTTTTACAATCTTTCCATCATCTCTGGACTTTTCCTTTTAAGAATACTTATATTAAGAAATAGAGATCTTTTCAAGAACACTTATATTGTAAATAGGCTTGAAAACATAAAAATATAAAAATTATTTTTACTCAAGAGAGGGGGGCATAGATATATAAATTTTACATTAGAAGATTATAATTATCTAAAAATTCTCTACACTCTTATTTTTCTTCTATAATAGAATTTATTCCACATGTGAAGTTATTATCTAGCGTTCTACACGTCTCTCAACATGAACTTGAATCAACTGAACTTCAGTTCAAGGAATCAACACCAATAAATTACATATTAGTCTACTATTATTGCTAATGCAATACCTGACACATCTTTAATTTAGAATTATCAAATTATTTTTCATATATACAATTTACAAGACAAATCATTAGCATGTAAATAGTATAAATTTGATATGTTCCTATAATTATTGTACATTACTTTTAGTTTCAGATAATTAAATAATTATTAGGAAATAACTAACTGACTTATTTAATAGTTTTACATATATAATGACCACAGTTTTGAGTAATAAAGTCAATAGAAATTTATCAAATACGTTACAGAATTTTCAAGTAGTTTAAAAAGATAAAAATAAGAAATAAGTAAAAATCTTAGTAGAATTTTTAAAGTGAGGGAAGCGTGATTGCTCAACTAGTGTTGAATTTAAGAAGTGATTTCTACAAAGTAAATTACTTGTTACAAAATTCAATGTAGTTAAAGAAACAAAGCAAGACCTTATTTTCAATATTACTATTTCTTTTTTTTTTCTTTTTTGGTTTTTGGGCCACACCTGACGATGCTCAGGGGTTACTCCTGGCTATGCACTCAGAAGTTGCTCCTGGGTTGGGGGACCATATGGGAAACCGGGGTATCCAACCACGGTCAGTCCTAGGCTAGCGCAGGCAAGGCAGGCACCTTACCTCCAGCGCCACCGCCTGGCCCCAATATTATTATTTCTTAATTTATTTAAAATTAACTATATAGGGGCCAGAGAGATAGCATAGACATAGGGCATTTGCCTTTCTTGCAGAAGGACATGGTTCGAATCCAGAATCCTATATGTTCCCCCTAGTCTGCCAGGAGAGATTTCTGAGTGCAGAGCCAGTAGGAACCCTTGAGTGATGTTGGGTGTGATCCCCCCCCAAAAAAAAACAAAACAAATAAAATCAACTACATATTCCTAAGTATATACTTCAAATGGTCTTCAAATTTTCTTCCATATTGCATAGTTTTTAAAAACTACCAGGCAAAATAACTATTCCTTGTTACCACTCCCTTTTATTCTTATAATGACATGCTCGATAATTTTATTTTTTGAGGGGTCACACACGGCTGTGCTCAGGAATTACTCCTGACTCTACTCAGAAATTGCTCCTGGAAATCACTGAGGACCATATGGGATGGCAGGATTTGAACCACCATAATCCTGGATCAGCTGTGTGCAAGGCAGACACCTTATCACTGTGCTATCTCTCCAGCACCAATGCTAGATAATTTCAAGGACAACCATCTGTCAAGGTACAAATTACAGCTTTCATTTCTTATAGTTTCTATAGCACTAGCCTTTTTTTAGTATTGATTTTTTACAGCTCTGTTTTTCTATGCAAAAGGCACAATATATCTAATATAATTAACTCAACTCTCAGAAACATGGAAATAGTTACACTTTTGCATTTAATAAATTCCAGTTTGACTAAGTGGTGCATTTAAAGTGCTCTATTTTAAGATACTGCAGATAATAAATCTAAAAACAGTTACCATAAGCAATCTTGGATGCAAATTTCCTTTTCTTTTATTAAAACACAGAGAAAGTCTTTATTGTTCTAAAAGAATTTCAGAGATACTCTATGAGAATTCTTCAGACAACCTCACAGACGGTGCTGCAAGAAGTTCCAATAGTGTCTTAACTTTTCAATATTTTATTTTGTGGGGGAGGAAGGCACACACTGTGGTGCTCCATATTTAAAGATCATGCCTGGTGACATTTAAAGAAGAAATTAATACATTTTTATATTGATTCCAAAAAATAAAATCTTTAAGGATATCATGTTTTAATGACATTATTTTGAAAACTATGGATCTCAATTTTCAATATTTTTCTGTAAAAAGTTTAAATAAATGTTTGTATTATAAGTTACTTGGAGTTGATAGTTTAATCAATACATTTTCTTTTAGGATATATCAGGTATATTTT
The DNA here is from genome assembly GCA_004027635.1 of Crocidura indochinensis. Lineage (NCBI taxonomy): Eukaryota > Metazoa > Chordata > Mammalia > Eulipotyphla > Soricidae > Crocidura > Crocidura indochinensis. The sequence continues at coordinate 5,764 of PVKC010000537.1, read as the reverse complement.
CCTCAAAAAACCTGTATGCAATGGTAGGGTACTTGTCGACTCAGGACCTACCCTCCTCTGATCCCCAGTATCCCATACTGGCATCCTGACCATACTGGCAGGCTGATACCCCGAGCCTCAATTTCTGAGTACAGAGCTAGGAGTAAGCCTGAGTACTGCCGGTGTGGCCCCCAAACACCAAAACAGTTATATTTAACTTTTTATTAATAATGCTATTTCAGGGAGCCGGGAGGTGGCGCAGGAGGTAAGGTGCCTGCTGCCTTGCCTAGGACAGACCACGGTTCGATCCCCCGGTTCCCATATGGTCCCCTGTGCCTGCCAGGAGCGACTTCTGAGCGCATAGCCAGGAGTAACCCCTGAGTGTCACTGGGTGTGGCCCAAAAACCAAAAAAAAAATAATGCTATTTCAATTTTATTAAAACTGAACAAAGAAAAATTTAACAAAAATATCAAAGAAATACCATGTTTTAGGTCAGATATAGTATAATAAATTAATTCTGTCCACCAACCTCTTACATTTATCATTTATTTTACTAAAAATAAAATCATATCATTGCATTTCTCTCAACAAACAACTAAAACAATGTATTAACAGGGTGTTGAATAATTTTGATTGCATGACTAATTATGATAGAACTATTGCAGAAAAAGATTTGGCATATGATTTATAGATACTTAGAAAAATAGTGCTTAATGATTTTGATTCAATAGATTCTCTATCATAATGGATAGTATATTTTGGTACAGTATGTTTGATTTCTCACTGTGTAAGGGTTCATTATCTTTTTAATAGTATTGGAGGGAGTATACAGATGGAGATGCATTGTGGGTGAGCATATGTTAATGTTTAGAATCTATCATTAGATATTGAATGAAACAAAACTCACTTTATTAATATTGAACCTGGTATGTTGCCCATAAAAGAGAAGCCTGATAAGATCTAAAAAAAATAATATGCTTTATATAAAACAGGAATTCCACAAATGATAACTCATGTTTAATCAAATCATTTTACATTTTAGGAATTGAAATTCTGTATATCTTTGGGTACAATCACAGGAGGTTCACTAATTTTACAAAGCGCGTTGACAATTTATTTTAATAAATTGCAGCATCTCACCTATTAGATTGTATATGTTGTGAATATATTTTGATTCACCATAACTTATTTTAAATATTTTCCCTGTCTATTATTTTTATATTGTCTGTAAAATCAAGTAAATGCTGATTATTTTAAAAGTAGTCACAATATAAATAATACAATTAAACAAACATTATTTATAATCTAAAACATAGTTTAAATAATATGTTCCATAGATGATATTGAAGCATGGTTATGCTAAAATAATTTTGATATAAAAGAAATATGAGAAATATAACACAAGAAATATAACACAACAGTAGGGCATTTACCTTGCAAGCGGCCAATGGTGGTTCAAATCCCAACATTCTATATGATCCTCAGTGCCTGCCAGGAGCGATCAATTTCTGAGCAGAGAGCCATGAGTAACCCTTGAAAGCCACTGGGTGTGGCCCCCAAAACAAAACCAAAAACAAAAAAAGCTATTATTTTATTTATGTAATCAATTTGACTCATTTATTCAAATGCTTCATTTGTTGTAAGTTTTATAAATAGAAGTACACATTCAAATTTAGTATCTTAGCAAAATAAGTAGTAAAGTAGTAGAAATATAAATTTTCAAGACAAATTGTTTGGTAGCACAAGTAATATATGCAGTTAGAAAGTCAATAATGTAAGCAAAAACATTTTTAAAGGTCACCATAGAGATGACCACTCTGTGAAACAAATAATGGATGCTAATAAATAGCATCCTACAGGTGTAATGTAGTATTTTGGCATTTGGAGAACAACTATGTTATCAATCTTATTCTAACTATTAAAGTGAATCAATATTTGGATTATACTTTTGATAATAGTCATCAAAATAGAAGGTTTTAATCTTCATTGAGACATAAAACAATGTTTTATTTATTCTGATAATACATTTGAAACAAGTTATCTGAGGTAGTAATCTTATTTTATGTTTTTTCATTTAGTTATTTTTATTATATCTCTATTTAAACACCTTGATTAGAAATATGATTGTAATTGGGTTTCAGTCATGTAAAGAACACCCCCATTCATCAGTGCAACATTACCATCGCCAATGTTCCAAATCTCTCTCCTCCCCATCCCACCTTCTCCTGTACTCTAGACAGGCTTTCTACTTCCTTCATTCATTCACATTGTTATGATAGTTTTCAGTGTAGTTATTTCTCTAACTGCATTTCATCACTCTTTATGGTGAGCTTCCTGTAGTGACCTGGACCTTCCAGCCCTCCTCTCTTTGTCTCTGAGAATTATTGCAAGAATGTCTTTGATTTTTCTTAAAACCCATAGATGAGGGGGACTATCTTATACTCATTTGACATAGTTCTTTCAGTGACAATGACGACAAATTTATAAGGTTTGAATTATATTAGAAAGAATTATTTAAGAGGCTGGAGAGATAACACAGCAGTAGGACTTTTGCCTTACATGCAACCAACCCAGGGCAGGCAGTGGTTTGATTCCAGACATCCCATATTGTCCCCCAAACCTCTCAGGCGTGATTTCTGAGTGCAGAGTCACAAGTAATCCCTGAGCACAGCTGGTGTGACCAAAAACAAACAAACAAACAAACAAATAAACAGAAAGAATTATTTACTTATTGCTTGGGTCTGGTGATTAGCAACCTATATCTTGTATCAAAGATTTATGTTCCAGGCATTATGTATTAATATATTTGTCTAATATTATTGCAGGTCATAAAACATTAGCTGTTATAATTTTAAACAGTGTAATACTAATCTATGCTGTTACAGTAGATGAATGACTGTGACAAATTTGGAATAATCTTGCCAAGTTTATACTACAAAATAATAGTTTTTATTTATTTGTACTTATTTAATGAAAACATAGGTCCTTTAATATAAATTAACACACACTGATATGTATTTAAAAGCAAAAAGTTTTCATATAAACTCTCAAGCATTCATTATTCTCAGTTTCTCATATATTAAAATTTTATCAATTGAAATTATATGTATGTTCTAAAATAATTCATCTTTTCAATAATTCTCTACAAATAGTTGAATAAAGAATATTTTACTGGGAGTAAAGCAATAACAGTGAGTAGGGCGCTTGCCTGTGAGCAGTCGACCTGACTGGGTTCATTCCCTGCCATTCCATATTGTCCCCTGAGCTCACCAGAAATTATTTCTGAGTGCAGAGCAGAAATTAACCCTGAGTACTGCCAGGTGTGCCCCTCCAAAACACAAAGAAATATTTTACTGAAATTGTATCATATTGGCCATAATATATGACTAGATAGATATCACTAGAAAAGATTTAGGCAATACACTGATTATACTATCTGCTTTTATCTACCATATCGGAAATTAAGCTACCACAGGTTTCTAAATTACTGAACAAGAAATTCAAAGGATATTTAAGTGAAGTCTTTCCCTTTATTAATAAACCAACTTAAGACTAAGTCATTAAGTTAAAATATAGAGTATTATAGCTTTACATATTGTTGCAAACAGGCTATTCTTTTATATGTTAAATAAAATTACAGCTCTTTTTAGATATCATTACATTTAATTGAACTTCTAAAATTTAATTATATTTCAAAAATAATTCACAAAACATGACAGAATTTTAGTCTGTTGTTTAGATATATCTCCACAAGAATAGTAAAAAATGGATGCAGTTCAACTTACAAATTCCAACTCCACATTTATAATTGTTCCTTACCAAATACATCTAATACATACAACATAAATACATAGATGAAAATAAAATATTCAATACAATAATTGTTTTCAAGTGAAAAATTGCATAAGTTATGAATATTTTCAGGGCATTAAGCAATCGGACAGCAGATAGGATGATTGCCTTGTATGTGGTAGACCTCAGTTTCTGTCACAGGCATCCCATATGGTCTCCTGCATCTAAAAGGAGTAATTTGAGTTCAAATTAATAAGGAAGCCTTTTGAATCAATATATTTTGCCCAAAACCCAACACCCCTACAAAATATTTTTTTAGATTTGTAACAATAATGAGATAAATCTGAAAACATGTGCTTATTGTTATACTTTCTCTAGGTCTAGTGTGAATATGCAGCTTGACATGGGAGTTCTGGTTAAGTATTATCATATCAAGCATTATTACCATATTTGATATTTTATCATACAGAAGATATGGATACAGGATGGTTTCAAATGCTTCTTCTTGGAAAACGAATTGTTTGTGTCCTTGCTTTGCAGCAACATATAGCAGTATTTGGAGCTAGTCCTGAAAGTGTTCAGGGATCATTCAGAACCAGAGATAAAAAATACTCAGTATAATGAGTGTTCTATTTTCTGCTTAAAGACTTTACTAAGCACTGTTTTCTTAGCTGGAAATACTATAAAATTTGGGTGCTGAGAAACATCAAACTTATCCAACTTCAATTTCTTTCCCCACTTTAGTGTTTCTATGTGATCTCTCCAACATTGCCTCTGACATAGTGACTGCAAATGTATGAGTCCAACAAAGTAGTAACTGAGAAAAGGTCTTTATTTTGTATCTATTACAAGGTTGTATAATGTCTTACATTTTCTTTTAAAAGGGATCTATTTTCCCTATGGAAATGGTAGGGTGGACAGAGTGCTTGCCTTGCATGTAGCTGATTCTGTTCAATCCCTGGAGCTCCACCATGACTAATGAATAAATCCAAAGTCAGGAATAATCCTCGAACACCACTAAGTGTGGCCCCAAAACAAAAGAAAACAACTAAGCTAAGACAGTAAAAATAAGCCACAGTGCTCATGCATACAAAAGTGGGGACAAATCAGAATAAATAACAGGTTCTCTGTTTTTACTGAAATGAAAATGCAAGGAACTGAAGAGATAGAGTAGGGAAGGTGCTTGTCTTCCATGCAGCTTATCTCCTTCATTCCCAGACACAAGATATGGTCCCATGAACACCAGCAGGAGTCATTCACGAGCATAATCAGTTGTAAACCCTGAGCATAGCTGGTTATGCTACAAAAACGAATGAAAGAAATGTTAGGGAGATCAGAAACAAATAGGTGTTATGTTGGAAAGCAACATTGTAAAACAGTATTGCATAACAACTTTCACTTGCTTTCCAAAGTACAAGCCAGAATCCAGAATTATATGGAGATAAAGAAGAAATCTAAATGTCATTTGATCCAATCCAGTTGATCAAAATTTAGTTCTTCAACAAAATGATTCAGTGTTATTAAGATTATATAAAAGTAAAAATATAAATTTCACTTTTCAGAAAAGTTTTAATATAGTATTTTTTTTCATTTGAACAATGTTTATTTCCTTTTAAGTAAAATTGAAACATTATTTTGTCATTCACACAAAAATGCACTGACACGGTTACATTTCATAAAATAAAAAGCTTAATAGAAAATTAATCATTTTTAATTTATATTCCACTCCCAAAAAGTATGTTAAGAATTTTTATGTGATTCAATAATTTAAATCTCGCTTTTCTAAAATTTGAAATGAGAGTTAAAAGTTATAAATTATAAGAAAATATAAGGGATTACAACATTACATATAGGACAAGAGACATTGTTCATTACTGTAGTTGATTTTGAGCAAATTATGTTAAACTTTCAAAATTCATTGCTGATTTTAAAAGTAAGATTGGATTTTATGACTATACTATAAAATTTTTGGGATAATGTTAAAATAGGATA